>JAQQZT010000019.1:17676312-17692280 GCA_030068275.1 Clarias platycephalus | reverse complement strand
TATATATATACAGTATACTGTATATATAGTATTATAGTTGTATTTATTGTCAGTTGATAGCTAAAAAGGACACTGGATGTAAAAGCTCTTTGTCTTTACCTCGGCTGTTGTTGTGGTTGTTGTTGTAATAAAAGTAAAGTCACTCTGAAATGGCATCATTGGAACCTTCAGTGACCCCTTAAATCATGTTTTAATGCATCTTTCTTGTCTTTTTTTTTTTTTTTTACATTTGAAGAGTATTTCTTTAACAAGTTAACACAGATCTCAGAGCTCCCACAAAGTGTGTCAGTTGATTCTCCAGCTGAAATAACCCTCAGATTCTGCATTTTTTCATACCGCAAATTAGTTTTATTTCACTCCTCCTACAAACGTGCTTTTTCAGTGTCTATGTAAATGAGCTACTGAACAACGAGTTGGGGGAGGATTTTTTCCCCCATATAAGGTCACATTAGTGGGAAAAATCTAATTCCCCTGTTTAAACCCCAGAAAATACAAAAATAGTGAAAGAACAAAAAGCAGGAACTTTTTTTGTTTGTCTAGGCACACTGGAGACCAATTTTAAGGTCTAAAAATGACTAAAAAGGAAATTTTGTATAACAGGTCCCATTTGAATCATGCAAGATAAAACTCAGACATTTAAAAATACAAAAATGCTGAATCTTAACCTCCCATGTGAGGATATAAAAATGACAAAAATTACACAAGCATGAAAAAACACAGCGCTAAATAATTGAGTTAATTATTATCTAAATATACCTGTTTGAACCCTTTATGCTCATTTTGTTCACAAGTGAACGCACCTGAGAACCTGTGCTCGATTTATTCAGCGTCTCATGAGTCTAGTAAAATTCTGCCTGCAATCCAAAATACATATTAGGATTGATTCACTTTCTGCAGTTGTGTTGATTTAGAGTTGATTGAGTATTGAATCTCATTGTCAGTTCACCCTTTGTGTTGACTTTGGTGTCTCTTTCATTAGTCAGTGAGCAGTTCTAATCTTTTTTATATGCCATACACTGATCTGCCAAAACATAAAAAATTGTTAATAAAACAATATATATTGGGTTTCCCTTTAGCCATCTGGGAAGCTCTACATGTAGTCACACTGAGCTACCCCTGACCACATGCTTTAGGTCTAGCTCCTCAGGGGTGTGCTGTTCTGTCTGGCACTAGAACACTGGCAGCAGATCCTTTGGGTGCTGTGGGTTGCGAGATTGGGATCTGGGGAGTTTGGTGGTCAGGCCAATGGGCTTGTTGTAAACTGTAGTGCACTGGTTGTTCTGGTGGCTTCCTATCATGGCCAGCACAAACATTTTCACCATTCTGCAATTGGCTCTTCTGTAAGATCAGACTGGATGGGATGGCCTTTGTTCCCGCCAGGCAGGACTGAGCCTTGGGTGCCCAAGATCCTGTCACCTCTATAGCTGGTGATCATTTCACCTGGTGGTGATGTTGATGGGTGATCGTGTACTGTATATCTTTCTTTTAAATCATGCCATCATTATATTTTTGCATCCATGATCATTCTGTATGAAAAACAGTTTGTCAAAAACAGCCTCCTCAGCGAAACTAAACCACACGCTACACAATTAATCACAGTGTTTTCAGGCTCGCTGAGCTGCTTTGGCTAACTAGACACGGGGGGGTTGGGGTGGGAGGGGATCGGTTGGCGCTGTAATGTTTGGATTTCTGCAGGAAGTGGAACGAGATCAGCTGTGTTTAAGGACTCTAGAGTCTTGAGTGTGTAATTGCTTTAGGGGTAAACAGAAAAACATGGCGTTGATCACATTTGGGGGATTTTTCCCGAAGAAGATATGCGAGTCTCGTCTCAAATAGGAGACGAGCACATGGTCACAGCACAGACTGATACAGTAAATAAATGTGCAACAAGTATTTCATATCGGGCAGCCGGATAAAAACAGATGTTTAAAGAAAGTGAGTGTAGAGTAATACAAATGCTTCTATGCGCACATCTGGATGTTATAGCAGCGTCCAAACACGAGATCGGACTTAACGCGATTTCCTCTGCTTTCGTCATGAGCAGGACTAACAGCGACAGACACTGTGGAGGCAGATAGAGGAGCAAGGAGCTCTGGCTCAGTCTGGCTAATAGACGAGCTGAAGCCCTGCCAAGTGCAGCCGAGCTTTCAAGGATATCGACTCCGCGAGACTGCAGCTCCCAAGGACTCACGGCCTTGGAGGACGACGTTATCTGCAGTAAGCAAGGAAAAGCGGGTCGCTCTTAAAGCCGGCTATACACTTATTCATGTAACAGACGCTTTTATCCACAACAACGTGTAAGCGAGATAGGACATGGTCCAAGCACCGAGCTGATAAAGAAGCTGACAGTGATACAAGTGCTGGAAGAATGAGTTCCACACACACAGGAATGTTTAGACAGAAAAATGACATTTAACAGTTTAAGACTAATTACAACCTTTAAAAAATTTAATCGCCAGAATGCTTTTCAGTCCCATTTGGATTCATGTCGCAACGTGAGATCACTACATCCATCTTCTGTTTAAATGCTTTATCCGGGTCAGGTTCGAGGTCAGGGTCAGGTCTATGACGCGTCTATCCAGGAATCACCGGGTACAAGACGAGAATACACTTTGAATTAGACGGCAGGTTATAACAGGACACCACACACACACACACACACACACAAACACAGTTATTTCAAATCAAAATGTTCTATATAACTATGGAGTAAAACACTGGAGGTGTGGAATATAAACATTTTCTATAGCGTTCTTTGAACACTTTTTCAAACCCCATGCACACAAAGACAGGAATCGAGCCTGGCCGGGAATTGAACCCGGACCCTGGAAGTGCAAGGTGACAGTGCTACATGTGTATAGCGCTTTTAACAATACTGTATGTTTTAACCTGTTTCTGCATTCAGAATGTAAGTTTCAGGTAAACTCACTGATCATTTTTTATTCATTATTTTTTGGTTGTTTGTTTGTTTGTTTCAGTCCGGTCCCACTCGACTTGTGCCTTGTTATCTGCCCTAGGACATGAGTGTTTACCGAGTAAGACCGACACAGTACAGTAAGTGAGCCTCAGGGAGAAACCTTTGGCAGCTTTGCAGAAGCCTGTAGGTCATCTATTAGTTAATTAGAGTTCAGGTCTCCATAGGTCTCCTTTAAATACAGAAGAGATGGAGAGAACAAACTTATTATAATCGCCGCACTTCTGTCTGCCCTCAGGCTGTGTTATGTACTGTAGCTCCAGCTTGGTAATTAATCCAATCCCTACAGAGACTCTGCGTTCGCTAAGGTTGCCCCGCTCCACTCGCTGAATGTTCACGGGAACGACTGCAGTGGGTTCCGAGTCACTTCGGCCCGGATCGTTATTCACGGTCGTTACGACCTTCGTTAAAACGTTTGCACCGTTCAGATGTTTAATGTGGCGAAGAGTCTCATCACAGTGCCGTGCTCGGTCTGTGATGGTCTTCTGTAAATGTCAATCGGCTTTCTCACAAGTCCCGGTTTGAGTTGAACGTTCCTCATAATTAAAACGCGAAAACGAAACAGTCTACACTGAGCTACAGAGACAGTGGCCTGGCTTAGCTTTGAATAACAAAGAAATGAGTCAGGCTCTACTTCCCACCCAAGTCAACAGGGTAATTAGGTTCTTCTGGCCCTTTTAATTCGGAAGTTCTGAAGTGTTCCCTCCAGCGAACACACGCAAAGGGATTTAAGCCTAGCCGTAATGCACTCGAAGCACTATTTCACTTTCCGCATTGTTGTCAGTTTCGATTACAAGACGGAAATACACCGATTCTCCAGCAAGCTTATCTTATTGCCATTCTGTGTTCTGCGTTCAAATTGTCACCTGTACAGTTATTCAGGAAAGCTCGACATGGTTCAATCTGCGTGTCCACGTATTCAGCGTGCAATCGTTTACAGTCCTGCTGTACACTTTCGTCCTGTTTATCATCCAGCTGTAAATAGCTCGAACCAGCCGCCATTTGGTCTGGCAACCTGTCTGTTGTTTTACACTGACGGAACGCTGTTGTGCCACATCATACAAAGTCAAAACCATGGAAGACAGTTTTATCAGTTACGCACTGACAAAAAGAAGAGAGATTTGTATTTCTCAGCCATGCAGCAGGGTACGCAAGAGTAATCCTGCTCCACGAGGAGCCTCTGTTGGTGTCACTGGAATTTTCATCTCAGGTAGCAACAAATGTTCAGTAAAAATGAACACAATAAATATCGAATACAAATGATTTACTGGTCTTATATTTAGTAATTTAGATACGATGCAGGGGTTAAATTGGGACGGGGCCGTGGCTACACTGCAAAAACTCTCAGCATCTTAGCAAGTGAAATATTCCTGAATCTAACCAAACCTTTTTAATTTTCTAATTTCTTTAAAATAAGCTTGCAACAAACCAAATATACGAATATTAAGCTTTATTCTAGTAAATTGTTACTAAAATTGCAAACGAAAAATGTCTTGTTCTATAGATTACTGTATACTATATAGAGAGAATTTAGCTATTTTGGGGGAATTTATTTGTTGAAAGAAGAAAAATTTTCTGTCAATAGAACGAGACATTTTTTACTCACAATTTTGCAGTAGTAACATCTGACTTGAAATAAGCTTAATAATCTTATATCTGGTTTGTTGCAAACTAATTTTAGGAATGTATAGATACTGTAGGTCTCGCTAGATTCAAGAATATTTCACTTGCTAAAATGTCATTTTTTAAATTAGCCTTATTAAACTTCTCATAGTATTTAGATATAATTTCTTTCTTTCTTTTTTAATAGCTGTTTCATCAAAGCTTAAATTTGGTAGTTTTTCCAGTCTAGTTTTATATTCACACCCATTTTGTCATACAGGCTAAATACACAAAATTGTTGATAAGATATTCTTCTTACCAACATTTTTTCTAGTTTACTAAATGATAGATTATGATAATGATAAAAGCATACCTGTTGAAATATATCACCATACAGCTGGAGCAGCAACATCAAACACTTCTCAACATACAGTACATCGTTATCTGGACTGGTGGGAGGTAACTGAGAACTCCGTTATGGTACTTATAGTTCATATTTCCCACATCTGTACTTGACATGAGTAGTTTTATTAGCAGATACTTTTTACTCTTTTTACTCTAAAGTACAGCAAAAATCTGTACTTTACCTCATGGTGGTGTATTACTCAACCACAGTGAATTTGGATTTTGGTCAATAAGGGGCGCTGGGGCGCCGCCCCCTTAAAGATAGGCAGAGAAGAATGTTACTTTAACATGTAATTATTTAACATAATAATAATTTATTTTAATAAAATCATTTAGTCACAATATTCCGCTGCATTTCTTAATATAATTTATTTACAATTGTATTACGTTCATTTGTGTTCGTGTACGCGGGGCGCTGGACAAACGAGTGTCTACTGTATGTAGGCATGTCAATGTTTGAAAAGCGTGTGATTTGAGGCTAATTGGATTTTTTCAAATCATCCTTGGGACGCAGCACGGTGAGCCCCGAACCCCCCCACGAATCAATATTGTTTTTAAATATTTGGGCTCATGTGATTGGACCATTCTCAACGAGTCGTATTAACCGTCAGTAGATTCATGTATTGAGTAGTGATTGACGTGGAAGCCAGATAAATATGAGAGGAAATTCTGTAATTTTTGTGCTAAAATACCCCTTCGCAAGGACGAAGAAAGAAAAAAAAAAAAAAGTTAAAGCGCTTGGACCAGATCGACCTGATCTTCTAATTAAGCAGCAGTCAAGTGATCGCGGCCGAGCTTACACTCGGTGCTTTTGCAGCACTTCTTATGGCTATTTACAGGCGATTATTAAAAGTTTAATTTAAATTTTGTTTGCGTCCCCCCAAATTTAAATTAACATTAACAACTGCTGTAAAAAAAATTAAAAAGATATAACTGTTTAGGACAAATAAAACCATCATTTTTAGTGGTACAGTATCAGTTCAAATCAACTTGCATGAGAACCTCCTGCGTTTTCCTCATTCCTGCTCCAGCTTCATCTATCAGGGTTTGTACAGTACATGACCTTCATGATTAGTTGTGTTTAACCTCATTAAACACTGTATATACAGTACACCATATTCCATCCTTAAACCCCTGTGTAACAGTCTGATCTGATCCACTTTTGCTTTAATTCCCAGTAAAGCTGGCTTATTAAACACTGCACTCTTATGAAGAGGTCTAAGTGCTACAGCATATCTGTGTCTTCCATCAGCTGGAATTGCTCATGTTCGCCCCACATTCCATTCTGCGGATACCCCCAATCTCCGAACAGTCAGGCTCTTTCACACACCACAATCACACACATACTGTACACATATGTGCTATCATTAATCACAGTACTTGTCTCATGAGTAAGTAGTTGGCTTGCAGCCACTTACTCTGAGCGCTGTCTTATTGACTCGTATAAATTATGCTCCAAGCAGCCAATCAATGAATTTTGACTACGGAGTAAAAAACGAAGAAAACGAAGAAGGAAAAAAAAATGAATCTCAGCTCTCGTTTTTTTTCTTTTTCCATTTCTTTTTCCATTTCGCTTATTTGCCACAACACACTTTCGCTGAAGTGCGCACAGATCGAGGCCAAATAAAAAGCAGCATTTCACAGGAATACTGAGTCAGTGAGTGTTGGGTGCAATCGATCAAATTTATCTAAGCAATCTACACTCCACAGCCAAAAGTATATGAACAGCTGACCATCACAGGAACTTAGTGATTCCAACCTGTTCTAGCAGCACAAAGCAAGCGCCATGGAGACATGACTTGAAAATTTGAATTTGAAGATCCTGCACAGATCCCTGTCCCTCAATCCCACTGAACACCTTTGGGATGAACTGGAACGCCAAATACACTCCAGACCTCATCACCTGGCAATTATAGCCTGAGCTCACTGATGTTTTTTTGGCTGAATGATCACGAATTTCCACAGCCTTGCTCTAAAAGCATGAGTGAGATACAGTTAGATACAGTAGCTTAGATAGCAATAAACAGTATAAAACAATTCTGGAATGGGATGTTAAAATGCACATTACACAGAAAATTCATTAAAACCATACATGGAAAATTGCTCCTACTTTATGGTTTGGGTTCATCTGTAGACTCAATTGATCTAATTACTGTACATCATAGCAACACATACATCCAAGACAGAAGACCATCGAAAATCTTATGTACCGCGGGTAGGAGAAGGATCGGTTTAGCACCAGAAATGGTCGACCTATTTGAAAAACTCTTCACAATGCCAGCAGGAAACCTAAGACTTTTGTATTATTATTATTGCAACACCATTCATCCAAAACTGGACTAGACTGCTTTTGAAAGTTAGAATGACTTTGATAAAAATAGCCTTGGGATAGCATTAAATAAATAACGCCAACACAATGTTGCAAGAACAGCCTTAAAACAACAATCCTGGTCATTCCTTTGATCATTTTTAGAATTATCAATAAAAAATTTTTTAAACCCTTTTACTGTTATCCCAATGTCAATTAACCAACGCTGAGACTTCGGGTACACCCTGGACAGGGTGCCAAGCCATCACAAGGCACACACACATACACACACTCATTCACACACTACAGGCAATTTGGGAACGCCAATTCGCCTAATCCGCAGGTCTTTGGGAGAAAACCGGAGTACCTGAAGGAAACCCACCAAGAACGAGGAGAACATGCAAACTCCATGCACACAGAGACGGGAATCGAGCCTAGCCGGGAATCGAACCCTAGAGGTAGGTGCAGGGCAACAGTGCTGATTACTAAGCCACCATGCCGCCCTACGTAATTCCAAATTGCACAGTAACACATAACTGCAGCTGAGGACTAACTTTTACTTTGGAACATGGAAAATGACATAGCTGCTAACACACCTTTCAATTCCACTTCATACTTCAATCATGTTTCAATCATACTGCTGCTCTCACACCCACGCACCATATTTTTAAACTTTCATATATTAATATTTTTATACCTCACAGTTTACAATTTCATTTGTACATCATTTTTGTACAGAAAACAACAGATTTTGTAACTTTTGTAATTTTGTCAATTTCCAGCCTACGTTTTTATTTTATATTACAGTAACAGTACAGTACAGTATCACATAAATTTCGAAACTGAATTTAACTAGTTTCACAGATGTTCCACAACAGCTGGATGGATGGATTTTATCCCCTCCTATCTTCAGCGTCCATCGATAATAAATGTAATAATTATCCACCCAATCTGGCAACCCCTTTCCTGAGTCAAACCGGGACTTTTGACTCTGTAAAATAACAGAACGCAGTTTTATGAGTATCAACTAGCTTAATTTCTCTGTATAATCTCCTGCTACACTAATGCACTTATCTCGGACTTTTACTACAGTAGTGCTTGGATATCATGAAGGTATTCTCTGTACTGAAAATGACCACCAGGCTGATCGAATCTCCAGCTGCACTAATTAACCCCCCTCTGAATACAGGTAACTCCAGTTGTGCACCATGTGAAGTCTTCCAACACCTATACTGAAAATTCCACACTCTGCAGATATTTTCTTCAAGGTCAGAGCAACAGAGTGCAATTACACAAGATATTTAACCCGTATGAGTCATTTCCTTTTGCTATGATGACCTTAGATTTGATCGTATTATGAAAGTTCAATGGTTACTAAACTTTACTGAAATACAAATACTCCTGTTCCTTTTTAATCCAAAAGCATGATGCCGACTGAAACTTGACATCTTTTCATGAGTACTACTTTATACAGTATGTGTGTGAATTCTGTAACCAAAGCTGTCTACTCTGTAATGACCTTTCTTGGAGAAAATAACAGGCTTCGAGATAATCGCAAGGACTCGTCAGTCAAGATGGAAATTACAACACAGCTTAATTATACGATCTGAAATCATTAGTAAGAATCATGTTCTGTCGAATGCACTAATGTACGTATGTAAAATGCAGCTCAGTTAAACGTGCCAGTATGGATGGCTTTACGAATATTGAATTCTCACCACATAATTACTGTCAGTAATTATCCGCCCAATCTGGCAACCCCTTTCTTATCCACCCATCAAAGGAAAGAAACCCCCAAAGGAAGCATTATCAATTAAAACTCACACATGGACTCCTTTTAAACAAGTCTTAGAGGTCTCCTAAATGTGTCTGGTCATTTTCAATCTGTAGCTATTAAGAAGCCGAACGACCAGGCGATTAAAAAGTTATATCTTCCACATCGCTTAACAGGCTTAGAAAAAATGACGGATATTTTCCCCCTTATATCCTAACACAAGCCTGATCGGAGACGTGACGGCTTGATGCCTTTGTCTGGTGTCGTTGCTGCTTCTAAAATCAGTGTTTCAAATGGTTTACAAGTACCTGTGGATTTGAGATCCACTTCAAAGGCAACGAAGCATCACATGCCTGTCAAGATGTCTGAAAGTCTTTCCACTTGATGAGTACACAGGAGAATTAATGAGGTCATTCATTCACTGATATCGGGCAAGGAGGCCTGGCGTGCAGTAATGGGGTTATTCCAAATTCATCCAGAGTGGGGTTGAGGTCAGGGCTCGATGCAGGATACTCAAGTTTTTCTGCTTCATCCTTGACATACTGTGTGTTCCTGGGGCTGGCTTGGTGCGCAGGGGAACTGTCATGCTGAAAGGCATGGGACGCTTAGCTTCAGGAAAAGGGAAATTGTAATGATACAATAGTTTAGAACGTCTCTGTATGTTGTGTGTTTCTAACTTTGCGGGATGTGATACCTCTGGTCAAATAGTGTATTGTACTTATGTTTATGGTCCGACAACAAGTATTTGTGCGAGGGTGGACTCACAAGTCTGGGCCTCTAGGATGAAGTTAAGAGGTTAGATTATGTAATCTACAGTAGGGTATCCTATTTTTAATTTATAAAAACAGCCTCTTAAAGCTGGTTGTCCAGTCCAGTCGTCCTAATGGTTCCTTCCCTCATCTTGTCTTGTCTCAATCTTTGTCTGCTTTTATCTGACTAGGAATATTAATTATGTTTCAGTTGATTATTTCCCAGGAAAGACATTTTGTTTATTCAATTAAAGTTTTTCAGTTTATTTACTTTACCGTACTATGACCTTTGGTCATAATAATTTTCTACTGATTTGGTTTGTTTTTTTTACACCCAAATATCAGTCATGCATTCACAACTTTTCATTCATCCATATTTTGCTCCAACTGTTCCGAGACTTTCATTCTTAAAGCCAGAATCAGGAACTGAATCGGATCATGACTGGAACGAACCGTTACACCCCGGCTCATAACTGGTGTCAGACTCCGTCTCCCAATGTGCATCACGTCCAACAAGCATGGTCGCCATAGACTCGAACCCCAGCACACATGGTCACACTCATCTAAATGCTAATTCCAAATATCTAGACTCAACCGCTCAGTCACACAGCCAGAGTACAGTACTGTGCAACAGTCTTAGGCACCTTGTGGTTCTTAGGACAAATTTTGTTACAGATTTTTCTTTTTTTTTGTTGTTCATTTTATGACCTTATTATTGAGTAAGCACAAAAACAGTTATGATGTTCAAACATCTGTCTATACAGTAAAATATGTACTGTACTGTATATGCCGGAAAGGAAAGCAGCACATTATATAAATGATCACTTTTAGAGAAAAAAAACTAAATAAAAGCTGCTGAATTTTAAAACTTAGTGGCTAATTTTCTTATAAAACTGTACAAGCGTACCTGAGATTAAAGGATCCTCAAAGCGTCGTCAATTATTTTATTTTTTTTGTAAAGCATCCTTACTCTACAGCATTAATTTTCATGTGCCTAAGACCTTTGCACAGCACACTCACTGTATTATATACACTCTATGTTGATTATCATCAGGTCTACCACGAACAGGGTCCTGTTCTCCATCGCCTGTTCTTGAATCGTGTTTTGGTCTGTACGCTTTAATAAATTCCTTCAATAATAAACATTTTATCAGCCTGCACTTCAATATTAGAAATACATACATGATTACATCAACTTTTAATACAGCTGGATGAAAGAAATGAGGGGAAAAAAACTTGGTATGTGGAAAAACTTAACTGCCAGAATTAAACGTCAATAATGCATGGAAATGGTCACAACAATATTCTACAACGAGACGGCAATAACTTAGATCGGCAATATCCGAGCTGCAAAAGGGCAGCCGGGGTGCTGTAATGAAAAAGAAAAACGTGCTGTCTCTTTTTAACATTTCTCCATCTTTCACACAGTGCCACAGTGCCTGGATGATCAGATTCAGTCTATCTATCTAACTTTAACGGTTTACAAAATGGGTTATTCCCGAGATCACCGGCTCAGTCCTTAAAGCCCTCGGCAGAGTCAGCTTTGATGAACGGTCTGATGTAATCGTGGGGAAAATGTTCCCCATCGTGCGGGGATGTTCAAGGTGAAAAATCAACCACATACAGTACTACAAACCCATCAGCAGGACAAATACTCTGTTCTAAACATCATACGTTTCCTTCATAGCGTTTACCTACAGTATGAAGTCTGTTAAAATTCCACTTTCTATACTACATACTGTAGTCATGTGTCCACATTGCACTCAGGTGACATCATAATGCTCATTAAAAGCTCATCAATTTTACTCCTTTTTGAACACGTTAATATAAGGTCTACAAAATGTTTCTGTTAATGTTCCAGCTCCTTCTCAGGCATACAGTACTGTGCAAAAGTCTCCTCATTTCTTCATATTGTGCTGCCAAAGAGCCAGACTTTTCTTGTACTAATTGGCTTTTTTGCTCTCATTTTTGACCAGTTTTTGGTTCTCGTTTTCAGTCCAGTCCCTGTACCTGAAATAATGTTTTTTTTTGTTTATTAAGCCACACATTGACATATGAATTATTCAAGCATAAAAAAAGATCTAACTTAATGATTGAACCAGTGAGAAACATGTGCAGA
This sequence comes from Clarias platycephalus, assembly GCA_030068275.1. Taxonomy (NCBI): domain Eukaryota; kingdom Metazoa; phylum Chordata; class Actinopteri; order Siluriformes; family Clariidae; genus Clarias; species Clarias platycephalus. The sequence goes on along the minus strand of JAQQZT010000019.1, from coordinate 17,680,349 downwards.
TGGGGACGGATGATCACGCCGGTGATTAGTGTACCGGTGATGCTGAATGCTGAGAGGTTGGAACAGGCGAGAGGGGAAATGAGGTCGCTGCCGAGGTTCTTGCATAAACAACCAATTTTTAAATTGTACATCATTCGATTATCATTGAAATCAATTTAATCTGACTAAATAAGGTGTGGCTCAAGACTTTTGCACTGCACCGTAAGAGACAATGTATTTTTATTAGACTTCATAACTTTATAATATACAGCTTCTTTTATACAGTACCACTATATAACTTAGTAGAGCATCTGTACTGTAAGTTTCTACTAGTTAATGCCAAAATATTATTTTTTACAATGTACTGTATGATTTTCCTGATTTGTTGGAGAAGTATTTAATTTCACATAATGCCCCAATTTGGAATGTGTATAAAACAATAATTTAATCATTGTTAGAATCTACATTCAATGTCGTTATGCAACATAAAGGCTCAGTGTAAGATACGTTTAAACAGTGAATAGGACCGGGGGTAATTCATGCATTAATTTGTTTATCTTCAGTAAATGTTTAATGCATGTCGTCAAGGTCACCCTGAGTCTATCTCCTGAACACTGGGCGGGAGAATTCACCATGAACTGCAGGGCACCATGCACACACATTCACACCAATTCAGCCAAGCCCGGAGACTCAGAGGCAACCCACGGAGACACATGAAGAGCTCTTGAAAAATCCCCTCAGGCAAAAGCAGGGTCAGCACAGGAAGGCATGGCAAGCTTGCCTTATCTTCAATGAGAGTAAGTCATTACAAGGACTGAGCTTGTGCTCAGATCTTCCACAGCAGTAAACATTACAATTAAATGGATAACAATTTAAAGTGGAAAAAACATATTTTGTATGGCATGGTGTAACTGGAAAACCATCACCTCTGGGTGGTAAAAGAAACTCATCAGTGATTCAATATCTTCCTCGTACTGTAAGACACCAGTTTGTTTCACATTCCTAGATTAGTAAGACTTGTTTTATACTGTACTGTAGGTACATTTCCAGAACATGTCTCTTTATCATTGTCTGTAAGAACTGCTATTAATACAGAAGGACAGATCCAGCTGTAAACCACTGGACTGCTCCTTTAAAAAGGTTTTTGGCGCTGTCCATGGTGCTACATCATCAGCACCACCATGACCACTGCTTCGTTTTCAGCCTCTCTGCTCTTTCATATTCCATCCATGTGCACCGAGTCTCCGCTTCGGCAGCGCTGATACATCAGCACTTTGTCTCATGTGGACACTGCTGGGACAGTGCCAGATGTGCAGACTACAGCGGGATAAAGTAGCTCCAGAGCAGGATGGTGAAGAGTAAATTCCCACAGACCAAAGACATGTGTTGTTCCATGTTGGCGTTTATAAGTTGACAGTAGTGTGTAAGTGTGTGTGCTTATGCCCGGCACTTCATCCAGGGTGTACCCTGCCTTAAGCCATAATGGATGGACATATGGATAAAAAAAATCTATTTACGCTTTGCTTAAATTGTGATGTTAAAAATGTCAGTTGTTTTATTGGTTATATAAATACTACTTTTCCATGTGCGATTTTTTTTTTTTCAAATCATTTATTCTCACAATATGTTGCACTACTCATTTCTTTTCTTTGTTTATTTAATTTTACATATTAATTTGTATTGTATAATTTTCACATTCCTATTTAGATTGCGGCCATCATATTTTATTGTTTTATTTATGTTATTTTTTATATTAATTTTACATGCACCGTTTTTCCATTTAATTTATTCATTCGATTAAGTTTTTTACATTTTAATGATTCCACATGATTTAATTTTTTTGCATGTGATTTTTACTCACTCTCACTAATTCACTCACTCATCATTTTCTATACCGCTTTATCCTGTATTCAGGGTCACAGGGATCTGGATCCTATGCCAGGAGACTTAGGGCACGAGGCAGGGTACACCCTGGACAGGGTGCCAATCCATCGCACTTCATACACACACTCACACACTACAGGCAATTTGGGAACACCAATTAACCTAACCTGCATATCATTGGACTGTGGGAGGAAACCAGAGTACCTGGAGGAAACACACCAAGCACGGGGAGAAGATGCAAACTCCATGCACACAGAGACGGGAATCGAGCCTGGCTGTGATTTTTACATCATGTTCAATTTACTTTTCACAAGTTACATGTTCGCATACAGGTTCATATTTAACATGTAATTTGTCTTATTAAATCATTTTTTCAAGTTAATTTGCACCACAAATCACATGCATTAAAAATTATTTTCTTCACACTGTGCTTTCTTTTTACTTTTTTTTTTTTACCCACATGATTTTTTTATTAAGATGTTATTTTTTTCATGTAAGGCATTATTCTTCTATTTTTTTCACCTTCAAATGTATTACCATATCTATTTATTCATTTTTCTGTCATAAGTTTACCTTTTTTTTTAATTATTATTTACTTTTTTGTGTCTCACATGTGCAATAAACAGCAGGGCAAGTGCATCTACACTACACACACATGCAATGCAAATCCACATGCGCTCCCATATTACGCACATAAATCACATGTATTTAAAAAAAAAGTCCTAAGATTCAGATGTGACACGGGATCTGTAAAGCACCACATGAGGACAATCTCACCAGATCTGGAGTAGAGCACAGTTTCAGGACTTTCTGTCCCGTGCTTTATTTAATTAATGCGCTATGTGATCGTGCCTATCCATCCTGAGACTGTGTGTGTGTGTGTGTGTGTGAGATGGTGCAGGTCTTTAATTGCATGCTGGAGATAAATCTGCTCACCTCGAACAGGGGTCCGATCTTATTCCTCTCCAGGTAAGCCTGGATCCGGGACTGTTGCTGAGACGCCATGGAGAGCGAGAGCACTCCTCACATCAGCCCACATTGACTCTACACTAGGAGGAGGAGAGAGGAGGAAGAAGAGGAAGAGGAGGAGGAGGAGGAGGTGCGCTGCTGCTGCTGCTGCTGGATCGCATCGTGGCGCGCGCGCGCATCCTCAGCGGAGAAATCAAATGCGCTTCAAAAAAAATTCTGCGGCAAAGATTTTGTGCTGAAGCTGCAGCTCCCGGGTTCAGGTGGAGTTTTTTTTTTCTATTTCTTTCTTTTTTTGTGCAGAAACACTGAGTAAAGTGAGAGCACTGGGTGTGTGTGTGTGTGTGTGTGTGAGAGAGAGAGAGACCGGGCAGGACACTCCCACCGGGGCGCACCGCCGCGTTCCTCTCTACAGCACGCGACTTTAACCGACAGACGCGCGCCTCCGGGACAACCCGCTCCGACAGCCAATAGGAACTGGCAGGGGGCGGGGCTTAAAACGCGAAGTAAGTAGAATCACACTGCAGGCTCTAATCTCACTCACTCACTCACTCTATTCCATTCAGTTCTATTCAGTTTTATTTGTATAGCGCTTTTAACAATTGTCATTGTCGCAAAGCAGCTTTATCAAATCAAAATAATAATAATAATAATTATTATTTTTTATATTATAATTTTTTGGGGATTTTTTCCTGATTTTTCTCCCTAATTTAGTCATGTCCAATTCCTCCCCGTCACTAGGGGGCTCCACATTAAGGCTACTACTACCATTCAGCTGGGAGGGCCGAAGACTATCACGTGTTTCCTCCGAACCGCGTGATGCCAGCCGACCGCATCTTTTCGAACTGGTTGCTCACACACCTTTAGGGGCGGAGTAACACACTCGGAGGACAGCGCTATCCGCTCCTTCCGCGTGCGCGAGCTCACAGACGCCGCTGATTGGCTGTAGAGCCGTGATTAATGTGGGAGCACAAAATACCTCTCATCCCTCCCCCCCTGAGAGAGCTCGGCCAATCAGCTCTCTCTGTGCCTCCGGCTGTGAGAGGTAACAGCATCTCCTGATGATAGGGCGAGCACTTTACCACTGCGCCACTCGGAGGCCCACTCAAAATAATTATTTAAGTTTGTATGGAATGTGGCGGCACGGTGGTGTAGTGGTTAGCACTGTCGCCTTGCACCTCCAGGGTCCGGGTTCGATTCCCGGCCAG
>JAQQZT010000019.1:17649147-17676285 GCA_030068275.1 Clarias platycephalus | reverse complement strand
ACGAGTACCGAGTATCATGTATCACGCATGTGCTTCTTGTTTTGACACCGAGCGTCACGTGATCACAACTGAGCCAACGGTTTTTCTCTCTCTTGCGCTGCAGAATTGTGGGTAATCGTCTCCCCTGCTGGGTCTTAGTGCTCATCTCTTACTGGTATAATCAACATCCATGCACGCGTGTACTGTTTACTATAACACTGTGCCAACGTGTGTTTGTAATACATCTTTTATTTTGTGTCTGTATGCGTGTGTGTACAGCGCGCGTGAAGAATAAAGCAAAAGCAAGTCTCATTAGAGAGGTTAAAGATCCATTTTCTCTCTCTGCTCAAGACTCAGCCTGCTCTACGGTATGTGCGTGCACATCATTGGACACCGTGCCACACACACATACACACACACACACACACACACACACACACACATACACACACAGACCCCTCCTTCTTTAAAGGTAAAGTGCAGGATAATTTGTTTTATTTTTGTTATATTTTGTGTTAATTATTTTTATGTATTTATTTTTTGTGACTATGGAACGAATAATTTGAGTTTCCATTATTTCTTATGGGAAAATTTAGTTTACGAGTGTTTTGAAATACAAGCCCGCTTCCGGAACGAATTATGTTCGTAATCCGAGGTTCCACTGTAGTTTAATCTGCATGTTTTTGGATGAAACCAGAGTACCCAGAGGAAACCCACCAAGCAAAGCACATGGACGACATTGAAACTCCAGACACGCAGACCCTGAAGCGGTAATCGAACCCTCGACCCTGGAAGAGCAAGGCGACACTGCTAACCACTATGCCACCGCACCACCGTGCCTACATTTCTGTTCAATTTACTTTCGCAGATATTACCGCGAGGAACATCTTAGCTCCCAGACGACTCTAGTGAAATATGTAATATGGTGATCGTGGTGTTCGTGTTCTACACTATCACTATCATGTTGCTTTGTGGTCCAGTGGTAAATATGCAGGACTCTGACCTGAGCAACTGGAGCTTGTGTCTGGCTCAGGCCTCCTGTTTGGTGTTGATACTGTTCCGGAGTCATTCTTTCAACACAGTGTTACGTGCATTAGTTCTTTCAGTGCCATGTACTCATTGTACTGCAGTCCTTTCATAAAAATTCTCACTGTCAAAAACTGTTTAATGCCAACATCTCCTCAAAATCCATAACGTTACCAAATTAAATATCACAGTGAAAAATTCCAGCTGGGAAAGATTTAAAAGCTACATTTAAAAAAGATAGCACCTTAAACCCAAGAAGTGGATGAATAAAAAGCTTAAACACCTCAGCTATCGTGCATGTGGGATCTGTTCAGACATCAGTAAACACACAGTATGAACAATCGGGTTTAGACAGTAAATTGGAACTACAGAATTCGTGAAACTGTTAAGTTTAGAAACAGATTAACCTCTAATATGACAATAATGCTTACATTGCACTGGTTTGGTAAAATAGTTATCTTACAAATGTTGACTAGCAGAATAATTTGATTGATGTATGTTTTTTCCCTCTGCAAATGTTTTTACCTTAAAACAATAAGAACAATACATAACAAAAATAACCTATATAAACTTTACCACTTTTAACAAAAATCTTGATTCATATGCAGTTTTCCTTATATGAAATGTAATATTTTTTCTTCAACATAAAATGAATTTGAAACAACAGAAAATGGAACAAATCCAGATGTGACACCGTCATTTTTTTCTTTGCTGTAATCTGAAATCAGTAGGCAATCAGAAAGATCGCTGCATTAAAGAAGAAAATCATCTCTTTATGGAACATCATCAGTTCTTAATATTTTAGAAATGTTTAACATTTTTGTATTTAGCATTTACTCAAGTGGCGCAAAACCCCAGGCCATTCGTTAAAGCATTGTCTGTAATTTATACCTTTTAGCCTTTTGGACCACACTCTATACAGGTTCATATTTCGGACACAAGTTGTTCATCTGTTTGCTAGTTAAGCAGCTGATTAAAAAAAAAAATAATAATAATAATAATTGTCTGCCATGTTGTGACATCATTAGCTCTTACAGCTAAGATGTAATGAGTTTGAACCAGTTTGAGTTAAAGATCCACCATTTATTGGAAAAAAAAAAGTGTCACATTCTGATATTTTGTTGGAGCACCTTTTGCTTTGATTATGCCACTCGTTTGCCATAGCATCATTTCGATAAGCTTATGCTTAACATTTATTTCTTTCCAGAATCAAATTAATTTCTCTCCCAGTTCTGATGATGGGAGAGTCGACCTGCTGTGAGTCGACTCTGTGGTGGTGAATCCATGTGTGAAAATGATGTCTCCTGATCCCTGATCCACCTTTTCACAATTTGAGCTTAATGAATCCTGGCATCGTCATCTTTCAATATGTCCGTGGCATCAGTGAAGAGAAAATCCATTGATGAAAAAATCTGGTCATTCAGTACATACGTACATTCGGCTGAACTTTTCTTTATGCACATACAGTAACATTGCTGGAAATAAAACTGACAAAACTTGTTGCCATCTAAACCATATTAATCAATTATCAGTAATTATCCAATTGAAGTTCACAGTAAGACAAACTTTGTGTTATAAGGTTGACGAAACTTCTTCACTGAATCCTCACGTTAGCTACGTAATTAGCTTTAAGACTTTTAACGGTTGAACAAAAAACAAAAAAAAACAATGAAAAGATTGTATGGGTTAAGTTATATTTGTAGTTTAAACCTTAATGAGGAGATGAGATGAGAATATTAGAAAAGCATATTGCAAAGATATAATTTTTCGACACGACCTCCTTGCTTTTTAATACTGCACACTTTGTCCGTCTGTCAACAAGCTTTCGTAATCCCTCGTTATAAAATGTTTTAGGCTGATCTGCGGACCACGAATGCGCTGCCGTCTTTGTCCTCGTAGGGCTGCTTTCGGGGGACCAGACAAGTGAAAGCTTGATGGAGCAAGATAAGGACTATAGGAAAGATGCTTTAACTCCTCAAAACAAAACCAAGAGTGTCACCAGTGTGGCCAGAAAGTATGCAGACACGCATCGTCATGCAGGTTCATGACGACCTTAGATACTGTAGCAGTCCTCTGCGTTTAATCTGAAGTTTAGGCTTCAGCTCTTCGATTAGCATCTCAGTATAACGAGCACTGTTGAGTTTTGAACCAATACTGCCCTTGAAAACCCCAGAAAACTGTAAGCAGTTTAATTGCAGATAATTTCCGACTCACTCCCATATTTGTAACTTTTTTTGTAAGTTGATATCCTTCATGCATTACGTCCTTTCCCTATTGTGAGTCTAGAAAGAAAAAGGATGAAATGCTGCGACTGAGTGAATTCATTTGAGAGTAATGATATGCCCTCATGTATCTTTAAAGCACTTCCAGCGTAGGAGGTTTTTATATATAAAAAAGATTGAGTGTGAAGTTCAGCATGATGTGATGTCTGTAAAAATGAAACATGGTTACCGAATGTCTTCTCCCAGTTTTGTTTCATTAAAATATACCTTTGTTATAGACATTGTTTTCAATATTTCTCTACAGTAGGGACAGGACACCATATGGACAGATTACTCGAAGTAATTAAACAAGTTGACCACTGGAGTCTTGTTTTTATTTACCGCCAAAGATTTCACTGGCACAGAGACAGCTGGTGGGATTTTCTCCTTTGTTCATTTGCATAGTAAAAGCACCTTTTCTTTTCTGCATTATACTAACCAGCACTGAGATATTAAACCATATAGAATTACTCCTGAGTACAAAATATTTGAGGATTCATATACGCTACGTAACGGTAACACTGATAACTTTATATATATATTTTTTTAAATGACTGAGAGTGAATCTTTCCATCGTAACACTTGAGAATGTACACATGTCTAATTCTAGAAACAGAGTACTACGGAGACGTACAGATTATAAAGGCTTTCAGCCGCTCCTTTTTCCGTCTTCCTTGAGTTCATTTCAAAGCAATAACGCACCAAAAAGTCGAAAAGTCTTTTCCCGGGCGAGCGCCGCTGAGACTCCGTCTCATTCCGGATTTCATTTCTATAACAAATGGTATGAAGTGTCTGCTTTGATTGACATGTCACTGATTCAGACAGCAGCCCGGAGACAAAAACATCCCACGTGTTTTGATCTCCTGTCTGGAATAAGATGGAGCTTGTAACCACAACAACGTGAGTTTTAAAAAAGCTCGGATAACCACGACACGGCGGAGAGAGGAACGAATCCCTCGGAGAAAAAAGTGTGGGTGGACTTCCAGACGTAACTCTTAGGATGTGTGTGTGTGTCTGTGTGTGTCTGTGTTTGTGGGAGAGGCTGGACTGTGGCTGCTTGAGATCCAACATTGGTTGTGGAGGTTCAGAAGTCAGGGGTCGCCATCAGGGGGTGGAGGCTGGCACAATTTATACAGTCTAAAAAAAAAAAGAAGAGGAGAGAGAAATGAGAGTTTATTGTCGAGATGAGAAGGAAAGTAACAAAAACATTTCGGACTAGACGATACACCATGGAACATCTGGTTATACAGTACATTAAAACGAGAGCTTTAGTTCACATTGACATCAAACTGTCAGAATGAGGAGAATTTGAATCTCATTGACTTTAATCAAGGCTCGGTTGCTGGTGCCAGTTGGTCCAGCTTGATGGTTTTAAAAACTGGTGGTGAGAATAACTCTTGCTTTGTGCCAGGTGGCGTCGCACTGTCCTGTCGTCCATTATTTTCCCATAACAGCACGCCTCCAAATGTTCTAACGCTCTCTGCTCTCAATCATGGGATTTGTATAAGTTCCAGACACTTCACTGAACCTTGACGTTCTGAAAGTCCAGTCAATAAGTACAACATTTCTGTTCAATCGCCCCACTGTGAAGACCACATTATAAATAGTTTATTCTCCTCGATTCGATCGGGCTGACGAACACGCGGAATACGTGAGGCTCGGTGTATTATAGTAACAGTTTCCATCTGCTCATAAAATACATTAATATTGGAGCCAATTACTGTCATATGGAGCTCATGAGAAAATGATATGTGGTGTGTAAAAAGGAGCACAAATCCAAAAAAAATTAAATCTAAAAGCTACATATTTTTCCAGTGTTTTAAAGTCTCCATTACACCTTATTCATATTTCTCAGAGGTTTGAAGAAAAAAAAGAAAAAAAACGGCTGGTTTCCTGGTTACCTTGGAACCGAAGACGGGGTGCGGTCTCTCACTCCCAGGTTCTTGGCCGAGTTCTGCACTCTGGCCCCCTGAAAAACAAGAAAAGGCATGATTAGGAATTACATGCACGCCTGAGAGCGGGCCGCTTTCAAATGAAGATCGACGGATCCGAGAGGCTGACTGAACAACAAACAGCCGAGGCGAGAAGCAAACACCCCTGGAGCAAGCAGAGGAATGAAGTACATGTTTCTTTTTCCTTTTTTTTTTTCCTTTAAAAAGTAATCAATCAGCCAAAACAGGGCATTGCGCTGGAACTACAAGAGTCATGTAGCTAGGAAATAATGGAAGCTCGTAGCCTTTGGTTTAGAGCTGTGCAAACTGCATAGACGTGTCAGACCTACAGTATGTATAAACAATGCATGGATTATGAGTTAGAATATACGGCATTTTATAATTAAGCGGTGTCATACAAGAGGGAGTGCTGTTGTGCTGGAATATCAGCACGGCTCGGATACCCGACCGGTGTGATATTGGCTATTGATCAGGGGTTGGAGAGCAAAGGAACCCCCACCAAGCACTGAGAGAACATGCAAACTCCATGCACACAAATTATAACAAAATTCCTATGATAATTGTATTAGACTTGTACAGTATGACAGACGCATCACATGATCTATTGATATGGCGAAGCTTTCTTTAAGGAAGCTTTCATTCGAGCGTTTAGGGAAGGCGTCTCCAGCGTCGCTGTGAAAGTCTCCAGGACTGTCAGCAGCTTAGAAGGGAACGGCTGCCTCATTATTGGACGAACAGGATAAAACGTAATTATAAATGGATAAAAACATGACGACACTGGCAAACTGTTACTGTAACTAACAAGAATCAGACTCTCTGGGACATGCTGTGATTGGAAATGAATCAACGCTGTAGTGGTACCTGTAATTATGCATCTGTAAGCCACGTGAAACCATAAGAACGGTGACAGATTTCCTTAATTATACCGTATACAGGGTCGCAGGACGCCTGGAGCCTATCCCAGGAGACTTAGGGCACGAAGCGTGGTACACCCCGGACAGGGTGCCAATCTATCGCAGGGCACACACATACACTACGAGCAATTTGGGAACGGCAATTAACCTAATCTTCATGTCTTTAGACTGTGGGTGGAAAAACTGGAGATCCTGGAGGAAACCCACTAAGGTCATGGAAAACATGCAAACTCCATGCTCACAGATCCGGGAATCGAACCCTCGACTCTGGAGGTGCAAGGTGAAAGCGCTAACCACTACACTGCTGTGCCGCAGCAAGCCTTCTATTCCTTACGTAATGGTGTTACTTAGCCAAACGCTGATGCCTGGTACTGTAGCTGCAAAAACTGACCAGATGAATATCATTTAAACTGTTCCTTTATCAGTTCCAGTTTAAAAAGACATTTAGCACTGCCTGTCCGGCCGGCTTGACGTTTAAACTCTTAACATTTAGCTTATAAAAATTCCTCTACACAGTGTGGAGTGTCAACACTGCGCTAATCCTGGATCATCGGCTCCAAATTACATTAGCGATAAACGGAGGAGCGTGTTATCATTAAGCGTGGTCAAACCAGCCAAACCGAGGTGGCTCAACAGTTATGGATGATGTCGCCATTAGGTCTCACGTTATTAACATTAATAGTGTCCGAATAAATTTCTCTTTCTCGTGCACTGTATCACTGTATGATCACCCAACCCGCTGACTTACACCGACCTCGACAGATTTGTTCCCTGGACTTGGTTAGAGCTGTAAATTATCACGGATACCCTGCTCATGGCTGTACGTATGAATCACTCGTTGGTGTTTTAATGGACATTATTTTCACTGCAGGAGGAACTCGGATAGAGAGAGAGAGAGAGAGAGAGAGAGAGAGGCCCACCTGCAATCTGACGCAGATGGAACGAAAAAACATAAATCTTGGCCATTTTACAGACATTAGCAGTTTCTATAAATAGTTTGTGAGTAGTAAGATGGTTAGGAAGTGCGGAGATGAAGACGCAGCATCAAAGACAAACTGGGAAATACCAGCGTAAGCATAATTACATTTGCCGATTTTTATCCACAACAACATGCATGGATGGGAAACTTTGCTCAAGACGTCTTCCTCTTACCCAGCTTTGTTCAGACACCTCTGACTTTAATGTCTGTTTATTAAGATGAACGAATTAATGTATTTCTAGAAGGTGCTTCGTGGAGAATTTGTAATCGATGGACCCCAGTGTGAGCCACGGAACACTGAAACTAATAAATCGCTGAATCTTGGAGGTGTAGTGACAGTCCTTTATATTTATATTAATGTCTTAATTAAAGTCTGAGGAGGAAACTGGAGCACTGACTTGTCCCCCTGGGCAGCCTGGTCCCCTGAACACTTCATTAAACATCCATCGACGATACACTGGCGGTCGACGGACGCCTCCAAGAGTCTGCCGTTTCTTCATCTTTCATTCATAAGCTAGTAAATTGATATTTTGGGGCAACAGATGGACACGCCTACATGTTGACGTTTCTTTATTCTTATTGTATCACATGTCTGTCGGTTTGTTCATCTCCTTATACATCTGTTCGTTCTACTATCTATGCATTAATCTTTCCGTTCGTTTGTCTGTCTTTTTGCTGACTGTATGCATTTCTTCTGTCTGTCTGACTTTTGATCCATTCCCCATTTGTCTGACTGTCTTTTAGGCCAAGTTTTCATCTCTTCATCAGGTCCATTTGTCCACCCGTCTGCATGCTCTGTCTGCCTGTTTACCAACCCTTCTCTTCTGCCCATACATACCTCTTTCTGTCTGTCTATCCATCCTCCCTTGTCTATCTGTTTTCCAATTCATCCCTTTGTTTGTCTGTCTGCCCATGAATCCCCTTGTCTGTCTGTCTGTCTGTCTGTCTGTCTAGCCATCCATATCGCTGTTTGTCTGTCTACCCATCCATACCTCTGTCTGCCGGTCTACCTATCCCCTGACTGTATCTTTGTCTGCCCAATCATCCTCCATCTGTCTGTCTGTCTGGCCATTCCTCCTCCTGTTTGCCTGTCTGCCGATTGATCCCTCTCTGTATGTCTATCCATCCATCTCTCTGTCTGTCTGTCCAACCATTCACCTGACTGCCCCTCTGTTTGCCCGTCCATTCCTATGTCTCTGTTTCTGTCTGCTGGTCAATCCCTCTGTCTGTTTGTTTCCTTACCCTTCAGTCTGTCTGCCTGTCAACCCCTTTGTCTATTTGCCCATCAACCCCATTTTCTGTCTACTCATCAATCCAGTTGACTGTCTGCCCTGTCTGTCTGTCTGTGTGCCTAACCATCCTTCTTTCTGTCTCTCTACCGATACATCCATCTGTCTGTTTTTTTGTCATCTCATCCATCTGTCTGTCCGTCTCTCTGTCCATCTATCCATCTTGTATGCTTATTCACTTGCTCCCCTCCTGTCCGTCCGTCTCGCAATCTACAGTAACTGTCCATTTCGAAATCCATCAATCCACAAGTCTGTTCTGACTATGTATTCTTACCATCTGTCTTCTTTTGTCTTAAACAATCCATCTACAGAATCATTTAAAGCACCTTTGTCTCTCTTGTCTGTCTGTCTGCTGTTTGTCTCCGTTTAAATGACGCACCCTCTGTATAAATACAACACCATGTCTGAAGGACAGACATGCTTCCCCGTGTCCTTCCCTTCTTGGCTCCGTGCCACCGTGTTGTCTGTTTGACCTCACACTCCTCGAGGAGACGTGTGTATTTCTAATGATGCGCAGAAACACAAAGTCTCCGTTCTGCTTAAAACAGCTTCTGCTGTTTTTTAATCAAAATCCTACTTCATTCTGAAAGCTCCAGGTCATCTGTCACAGGCGTTCTCGAAGAAGCATAACACACACACAAAAAAGGAAATGACAAAAACAGAGTGGAAGTGAGGGAGAGAGAGAGAGAAAAAAAACTGGGAGCTTACACTAATAGGATGAAGAAAAAAACACATATGAGAGAATCCAATCTCAGTACTAAACCTGTTCCGCTCTAATGATTTGGCTTTGATAAAATAAATCCCCAATTACACAAACAAGAGAGGGTTTCATTTCCACAAAGGCGAAGCGCACCACACTAATTGGGTCAGCAAATTAAAAATAGCAGCACACGCCTTTATCTAGCAGATAGATTGATTACGCTTCTCAAGAAAGAGGGGGAAATATTCCATCTTTCAGTTACACTTCAGAGATAGAGATACATACCTGTTTCCTCATGACGTCGGTGGCCTGCATGATACAGCGTGGCGGCAGGCCGTGACTGCGCGCCAGAACTATGGCCTGCTCCAGAGTCACACTCAGTGTACAGCTACACAAACACACACAGGGAGCAGACAGATTATCATTCATCCAAATTACTTTTACATTGCTGTAGGTCAAGCTTACAGGAACGTGTGTTGTCCTGTACGTCCATGGAGACGATTTAAAGCACCATTTAAAACGCACACAAACCAGGTGCTGCGAAAAATAAAAAACAACCATACTCGGTAGGGTTAATAACACAAGTATATACGTAGAATATCTACGAGTGCGAGTCAAAAATGATCAACACTCTGGTTATATAAAAATTTTCTCCCCTAATTTAGTCGTGTCCAATTCCTCCCCGTCACTAGGGGGCTCCCACATTAAGCTACTACTACCACTGAGTCGGTAGGGGTGAAGACTATCACATGTTTCATCCGAACAACGTGACGCCAGCCGACCGCATCTTTTCAAACTGCTCACTCACGCACTGTTGGTGGCGTAACACACTCGGAGGACAGCGCTATCCGCTCCTTCCGCTTGCGTGAGCTCACAGAATCGAACTCGCGATCTCCGGATAATAGGGCGAGCACTTTACCACAAAATAAGTCTTTTCTAAGGCTTTGGGACTCACAGTGAGAAACATTATCCACAAATGGAGTGGCAGGCCGACCAAAATTACTCCAAGAGTACAACGACGACTCACCCAGGAGCTCGTAAGAGAACCCAAAACAACATCTGAAGACCTACAGGAATCAGTTAAGGTCAGTGTTCATGATTGAATAATACGGAAGAGCCTGGGCTAAAAAATGGCTTCCATAGGAGAGTTCCAAGACAAAAGCCACTGCTGACCAAAAAGACAAAAAAGGCATGTCTCACATTTCCCCAAAACATATCTTGATTATCCCCAAGACTTCTGGGCAAATAATCTGTTGACTGATTAGACAAAAGTTGAACTGTTTGAAAGGTGAAAATTAACACAGCGTTTCATAAAAAGAACACCATACCAACAGTGAAACATGGTGGTGGTAGTGTGATGGTCTGGATGTGCTTTGTAGCTTCGTGACCTGGATAACCTTGTCATAATTGATGGAACCTTGAATTCTGCGATCTAACAGAAAATCCTGGAGGAGAATATCCGGCCATTAGTTCAAGCGTAAGTTCAAGCGCACTTGGGTTATGCAGTAGAACAATGATCCGAAACACACCAGCAAGTCCAACTCTGAATGCGCTCCCCAAAAGGTTTTGGAATGGCCGAGACTTAAATCCGATTGGCTTTAAACAGGTTAAAACGTCCAATGTGGCTGAATAAAACCAATTCTGAAAAAAGAGTGGGCCAAAATGTCTCCACGGCGATGTGAAAGGCGACGCATTGCCAGTTGTCGCAAACACTTGATTGCAGTTGTTGCTCCCAAGGGTGGTGCAACCAGTTATTAGATTTAGGTGGCAATTACTAGGGTCCGGCAGGTTTGAATACTATTTTACAGCACTATATGTAGGTAAATCTTAATTAGAGAAATGAATGCTAAGGTAAAACATTCTTTATATTTACAGTGAAATTCATGCCTGGAAGCCTAGACATATGGTCTACACACCACTCCATAAGAGTAGAAGACAGATACTGTAGCACCGAGCAGGCTTCTCTGTGAAATCAATCACTGGATCATTTCTATCTGACTGAACTGTGCTTTACTGTATCTCCCTGCCACAGGGTGTAGCATAAGTATAGCTTTACACTGATTACTGATTCACCTAGCTCACTGATATCACTCAGCCGTGGTTCCTGTTTTTGACACGAGCATGAGCTCATATCTGCTGCAAATAATTAAAGCTGAATTAATATCGAGCCAGGACGCCCGAGGCCCCGGTTATTTGGATGCAATTAGCGATAATGTATGGGTTGAGCCAAGCTCAGACATGTTGCCTGAGGAAAGTGTGTGTGTGTGTGTTGTATGTGTGTGTACTGGACTGGGTAACGATAGCAACATAGTGATTTATGTATACTAGGCTGATTCTGTCTGAACCAATCAGACAAACTGATTTACAGAAAGCACAGCTCCTCTCCAGGGGGCAAAGGGAACAAACGTCAAAGGTCAGCTTTATTGCTTCAGATTCTCAAAGACATTTTAATATTACACAGTGATGTAACATAAATGCTAAAAAGTATTTGCACCCTTTTTTTTTTTTTTTTTTTTTTAAATATTTTTCACACTTAAATGATTCAGATGATGAAACAAATTTGAATCTTGCACAATGATAATCTGAGTAAATACAAAATGCTGTTTTTAAATGATTTTTTTGATTTTTGAAAGCTGGCCAAACCTGCCTGCCCAAAATGAAAAATTTGGTAATTGCCCCCCTCCCTTCCTCCTAAATCATGAATGAACCACAATTCACTTGCAACACTGCAACACTTCTCAAAATTTCTCCACAGTGATGTGAAAGACTCACAAACACTTGATTGCAGTTGTTGCCGCCAAGTGCGGCACAACCAATTATTGTGGGATTAGTGGGCAATTACTTTTTCACATTGAGCCAGGCAGGATTTGGCAGCTTTTTTTTTTCCCTTTAAATTTTTTTTCCCCTTGAAATCATCATTTATAAAGGTTATTTACTATTTACTTTGGTTATCTTTGTATTATACTGAAACTGCTGATCTACTGGGATTTTCACACACAACCATCTCTAGGATTTACAGTACTGTACAGAGAACGCTTTGAAAAGGAGACAACAGCCAGTGAGTGGCAGGTCTCTGGGTGAAAATGCCTCGCTGATCCCGGAGGACAGAGGAGGATAGCCAGACTGGTCTGAGCTGATGGAAACAGTAACTCAGACACTGTAACATCCCATTATTGCGTCAAACCTCGAAGCAGACGTGCTACAGTAGCAGAAGACCACACTGGGTGCCACTCCTATCAGCTAGGAACAAGGAAGTGAGGCTACAGTTCACATGGGCTCACCAAAATTGGACAATAGAAGATTGTGGGTCTCGATTTCTGCTGCAACATTTGGATGGTGAGGTCACAATTTGGCGTAACAACATAAACGAATGGATCCATCCTGCCTTATTTCAACAGTTCAGGCTGGTAGTGGTGGTGTAATGAAGTAGAGGATATTTTCTTGGCACACTTTGGGCCCCTAATCCATCCGGTAGAACACTTTCGGGACGTGGTGGAACTAGAGATTCGCATCATGGATGTGCAGCCGACAAATCTGCAGCAACTGCCAATATGGACAGAAATCTCTAAGGAGTGTGTCTAGCACCTTGTTGAATCTGTGTCAGTTCTGAAGGCAAAAAGGCCAACCCCCCGTACTAGCAAGGTGTACCTAATGAAGTGGCCAGTGAATGTATATCTCCTTAACGTTTTATAGGTGTGTGAGCATTTAATAAAAAATTAAAAATTAAGGGAAAAAAAACAGAAGTGGCAATAAGTGTAATGAAGTACATGAATCATCTCGTCAGCTATTTCATTTTTTTCTTGCAAGAGGAACGGCGCTCTGGGCCCGAGTGATGTATCTCCCTTCAACTGCGTCTCCAGAATCGTGCTGGGTGAGAAATAGAACTGTCTCGAACCGTCTACAAAATGGCCGACTCGCCGAGACGCTCATACAATACAGTACCTCTGCGTATGAGCGCTACTCTGTTATCGGTAATTATAAAAATGTATTTATAGCATGTCGGGTTAATAAGTCAAGGAGATTAACATTCATATTAATGAGACAGAGACTTGATATTAATGTGGAGGGGGAAAAAAGGTGGACGGAAATAGGCACGATAAGGATGTGAAAGAATAATGAGGACAGGAGGAAACCATTACCGAGGTAAAGAAGAGTAAAAAGGATAGATTCATAGAGAATGATTTGCTGAAGACTGGAGACGCATCAAAGAGAGATTTTAAGGTGGAGGTATTAAAGAAGAGTGTTATTTAGGATTTTTTAAGTTTCCATTAGGCGGCACGGTGGCTTAGTGGTTAGCACTGTTTCCTTTGCACCTTCAGGGTCTGAGGTCGATTCCCACCTCCTGCAGATTAGGCTAATTGGCGTTCAGATCATCCAAAAGAAGTCCTGTTGACATGACTCAACTTTCAGACATATGTGTGTTTATGTGTGTGTGTGTGTGTGTGACTAACCGGTGGACACCGCTGTTACACAGGACGATTTGACAGGCTCCGAGACGGCTGCACAGCTCAGACGCCACGGTGAGTAGCCCGACTCCAGACGCCCCGCACGCCGTGAACTGACACGCAGCAGTGCGTCTGCACGAGATGAAGCTCTCCATCAGTCTGTAGAGCTCATCCAGAGCGTTTAAGGGACGCATGAGCTACAGGAAAACAGATAAACAATTGTTTTTTTTTCCGTGGAAAAGATCTTGGAGTAACAAATTGGAGTTATGATTCATACTTAAGCCTGTCAGGATTTATTAACGAGCTCTTATGCAAATAACTGCTTTTAATAATAGATTAGTTTTTCTATTTACAGCATATGGCACTGTTACAAACAAAGATGAGTAATGGTTAGAAATTTAGACTTAAGTTAGAAAAAATAAATAAATAGTAGGTGTACCGTGCCAAAATACTGCCAAAAGAAAGTGTGATTCCGGGCAGTAGATGAAACATTTAAATTATTTTTAACATTAGAATTTAGGGAAATAAAAATAATAAATAAGCACTACACATCCACAGGAAACAAGCTACAAGTGACTTGAACATGAATGAAGAGTTCTACCTTTCCAAATATCTCACAGGCATAGTTTCAATTCATATACTGTATAATGTACAATATTCATCTTCATTTCTGTCACATGACACTGAACATTCTGACATACGTGAGTACAGACCTTGTCTATGAAGGCAGCTTTGGGAGATATGGTCGTGTTCAGGTTGGATTTGTCCAGATAAAAGGCCCTGTGAAGAAGAACACATTTTAAAGTCATTCTGTTTCTTATTTGAGTAATAAAAAAACATAATAAAATGAATAAAAAACTACTGTAGTTCCACATGATGACAAAAAAAAGTGTTTAAAACAGTACATTCAAGCACATTTAGTGGGCCACAATCTCTTGGAGCAAGGGATTAATTTTGCTCACATTTCTGCTTGACACAACATTAATATTATTGTTACTTCAGCAACGAATTCAATCTGTGCTTATTTTTCGAAACTGAGGGTAAGAGCTAAATGAAGCAGTCAGATCTAGGAGTAAACATTATGAAGGCTTTAATGACGCATGACAATGCAAACTCACCAGCTCGCTCCGTAGCAATTACGCCTACGCGCAGCTATAAATCAAATGCAATGCTGGCTCTGTTTGCCTAAATATGGCAGGAATGTTTCCATGAATCAGAATTTTAATTGCTGCAATGACATATCGAGGAAAATAGTCTTTCACGCTCGCCACAAAAGTCCACCGGCTGGCTAATCACAAATGCTGAGGCTAGTTTAGCTCTGTCTGGTTTAGCACACTTTCTGGAAAGTTCTGGCTAAAAACTTGAGCAGAAAATGTAGTCACATTTTACAGTATTTGTGTGTGAGAGCGAAAAACAGCAAGAGAAATTTAATCAAAGTTATCACAAAACAAAGATTTTTATGTTGTTTCTGTGTGTGCTAGCATAAACAGTTTACACTCCAATGTGCCTGTGCTAGCATGAACAGTTTACACTTTCTTGTCTCTGAGCTAGCATGAGCAGTTTACACCCTGTTGTTTCTGTGCTAGCATGAACCGTTTACACCCCTTTGTTTCTGTGCTAGCACGAGCAGTTTACACTCTGTTGTACCTGTGCTAGCATGAACAATTTACACGGTGTTGTCTCTGTCCTAGCATGAGCAGTTCACCCCCTGTTGTACCTGTGCTAGCATGAATAGTTTACATTCCAATTTCTATGTGCTAGCATGAGCAGTTTACATTCCGATGTACCTGTGCTGGCATGAGCAGTTTACAGGTCTTTGTCTCTGTGCTAGCATGAACAGTTTACACCATGTTGTCTCTGTGCAAACATGAGCAGTTTACAGGCCATTGTCTCTGTGCTAGCATGAACAGTTTACACCATGTTGTCTCTGTGCAAACATGAGCAGTTTACAGGTCTTTGTCTCTGTGCTAGCATGAACAGTTTACACCATGTTGTCTCTGTGCTAGCATGAACAGTTTACACCATGTTGTCTCTGTGCAAACATGAACAGTTTACACTCTGTTGTCTCTCTGCTAGCATGAACAATATACACTCTGTTCTCTGTGCTAGCATAAACAGTTTAGACTCTGTTGTACCTGTGCTAGCATGAACAGTTTACATTTTGTTGTCTCTGTGCTAGCATGGACAGTTTACACTCAGGTGTCTCTGTGCTAGCATAAACAGACTACACACTGTTGTCTCTATGCTAGCATGAATGGTTTACATTCTGCTGTACCTGTGCTAGCAGGAACAGTTTACACTCTGTTGTTATTGTGCTAGCATGAACCTGCTACACTCCAAAACGGCCTGACTTAAAAAAAGACTTGTAACAGCTATGTGTATGTTTTATCAGTGGAAGAAAAAAAATTATACACAACCTGTCTTGTACTCAATTTTAGAATCACCTTGTATTCACGGCAGTATTTTTTTTTCTTTGAGATGAGCTGTGTAAAACGGTGCACAGTTCAATTCCCTTCCCTCGACTATCTGCATATAGAGTTTTTACCGGTAAAGTACGAGGTCAAGTGAAAAATGTGAATACACACAGATACAGTTGAATCTTTTAGTTTGAGTAGGCAGCACCTCAGCTCAGGGGAAACACAAAGTCACCTTGGTATCAGTGTTCCTCATCCATTCTTTCTTTCTCTCCATTCCAGAAAGGTTGTTTAATCCTACTGCTTCCATCATTCCCGTCCATGGAGAGCAGAAGTTAGGAAGATAGGATAAGAATATGGCTTATTATGGCTAAGGATATGACAAGAATACAGAGACGATGTATTCGGGACAAAATGTCCTGTCATTAAATGAGGATATTCTGGTGACAAGAGGTTAAGCCGAAGTTAACACTTAACACATCACATTGTGTATTCACACACAGCTAGTATGCATTGAGCACACTCAATCAGCTTTTTACACTGCGAGTCCCTCAGCAGATGGTCCAAACATAACGTGTTTGTGCTCTGTGTTCATCAGCGGCACTCACACCTCCGCACTGCAGGAAAACAACCACACACTTTTAATTCTAATGACTTGTGCTGCTTCAATCTGTGTGTGTGTTTACGTGAGTGTGTACGAGTGTGTGTGCGCGCATGTTCACCAGCTGCTTTTGTGAAAATAGCTATAGGGCAACATTTCAGAATTTCCCACAGATGATTTAAATACACACACAGACGTTTTCACACACCCACACACTCTTCTAGAAAATATATGTACTCTTTTGAGAGGCATAAAAATAAAGATAAAGTAGAGAGAAAAAGGCAGAATGGTTAAGTGAATAAGAATTGAATATGTTCTGAACAAATAATTAAAATATTATTAGTAAATCTTTAAAAATAAGTCCAACAGCTAAATAAAACAACCACAATAATAAGAAGTAGAGAGATTGCAAAAACAAGAACTAAAGTGACAAAAGAGAAGAAGAAAAGCAAATCAACAACCAAAAAAAGAAGAGAAAGATGATGATGATGATGATGATGATGAGAAAGAATATTATTATGAAAAATATGACGATAATAAGGAGAAGAACCAAAATGAAACAGTAAAAAAAATGTTTTATAACCTAAAAAGTGAGATTGAAAAAAATCTACTAATAAAAAGAAAAGAAAAAAAGATGATGATGAGGACATCAATAATAATGACGATTACAACACAGAAGAAATAAATATACAAACATTAAGAAAAAGAAAATGGAGTTAGTTTAAATAGCAGATTTTCTCCAAAAAACTAAAACACAAATGATCCATTCCTGACATGGTGCCCAGCGCTCTCGCTTTTATTACATCTCATCTGTTCTGTCACTCAATCACTAAACGTTCTAGACTCCCACTTCATCCTCAGGTCCGGCTAAACAAACTGTCCCTCTGAGCACCATCATGTCCACTGCACACTCACACGTGATGCGAAGGTGAAAGCCCGGCTATATAATGAGCCAGTCCTGAGAGAGAGGCAGCGGTGAGTTGGCCTGCACAGGGTAATGACATATGGCCTGATTGTGCTGTGTGGAGTTTAGGAAGCCCCAGTGGAGCACTGGGAGAAGAGCAGCACTCAGGCACAGGCTTTCCCCTAATCAATTTTAATAGAAGCCTTTAATGGAAGACCTGGATGTTCGCCAACGCTGGCCCAATTCCACTTAGAACGAGGGAGGGATCAGAGCCAGAGAAGCGTCGGCCTCATTGAACTTGCTGTCAGACGCCGAACGTGAGCGAACAGGTGAGGAGAACAAGACAACAGTGATGGAAGAGCGTGATTATTGAACAGCATGCTCGGCTTGGTTGTGATGGTTAATCTGCGCGTTTACACAAAAAGTGGAGAAAACCATGGATACCTTTGTGTTCAACAAGCTAGCCAATTACACATTTTGTTGTTCTGGGTGATCCCAAGGGGTTGCCACATTGCACCATCCAATTTACATACAGTACAATTTGGTACAGTTTTTTTTTTTCTTCCCCCAGATACCCTTAATGATACAAAACCTCCCATACTATCCAGTCATTGGACCGGCACTAAAAATGCACAGCTTTGGGTGGATTTTGACCTTGGGCCTAGCCAACTACAGTACATAGGGTAACTTATGAGGGGTAGCTAAGTGGTTAAGGGATTGGACTACTGATTAGAAGGACCCAAGTTCAAATCCCACTACAACTAAGTTACCACTGTTGGGCCCTTAAGCCCTAACCCCTTAATTGCTCAGATGTACTGTATAATGAAATTTAAAAAATGTTGTTCTGGATAAGAGTGTCTGCCACATGTCATAATGTAATATAACTTACGTAAAAATAAACAGGTGCTACTTTGTTTACTGAGCAGCCATGTTGATTTGATGTCACTTCCTAAACTCGAGGTTGAGGAGACTGTTCTGACTTTCCACCAGTATTTTCCTTTGTTACGAGTTTAAGTTGAACTCAGCATTAATACTGCACAGGCAACTTCCTACTGTATAGAGCAACCGTGGATGAACCTCCTGTCACTGAGAAATGAATTCAAACCACCAAGAGAAGCGAACCGTAACCTATTAAAAAAAAAAAAAAAAAAAACTGGCTTCATTTCAACCCACTTATTGCATTTTTGGAGTCTTTTTCATAAAGCAGCTTTCTTTCCTGAGATATTGCGTGTTGGGTAACGTCCCAGCTTCGGGCAGCTTCATTTTTATTTTTCATTTGGCCGCTCTGAGAGGGAAAAAAAAACAAAATAAAAAAAACGTTGCATCATGCTCGTCCTCTGTGCGTGCTTGTCCATAAGTGAACTAATAAATCTACGAATAGCCCGCGGACTGTACTGCTGGCACGACCAACCTGTGATCTCAAAGCACCTCGGGATGACCCTCTGAACACAGCCAAACGTGATTTCACTGGGACTCACATACTCTCTTACACACTCAAACACAAATACGTAGTTATATTTCCAAACTGTGGTTTGGTGATGCATTCTTTTTGGCCGAGCCGAGCCGAATCACTCACCCGGGTCACCATGAGTTCTCTAATAAGTTTGGATTTGAGACAAGTGAGCGAATGAAGTCACTGGCTCCGGAAAACGAGGCGATAAATAAACAGTAAATACCGCCTTGCGTCTATGCTTATATAAAGAAAAATGAACAGGTTCTGGAAGAAATCATTATAGGAGGAACATTCTGTAATTGTAGTTTACAGTGGTAAACTGGTATACAGTACCAGACAAAAGTTTGGATTTATTTTCTACATTCTACAGCAATACGTTGTTTTTTTGTTGTTGTTTTTTTCCAAAATTATGAAATAACATATATAGCATTAGATAATTGAGTAACAACAACAGTTAGTTGTTATTTTAAGACATGAAGGTCAGCTGTTCTGGAACAGTTTTGTCAAGTGCATTTGCAAAACCCATCCAGCACTATGATGAAACTGGCTCTCATGAAGACCTTCCCAGGAAAGCAATATTTATTAAAAATTGCATATTTTGGATGCCATCAGTATTGTTTTACAATGTAGAAAAAAAGAAAATCAGGAAAGATCATAGAGTTAGAAGGTTTTGACTGGAAGTGTTTGTTATTTAAAATTTGCTAAATTAATAATTATACATTTCTAAATGACTTTGGGAATTAAGAAGTTTCTCCATATGCTATAGAAACAATGACATATAATCCTGTGACTTGCATTGCAGATGGAAATCCTAAACCTATCCTTTCGGTCAGAACTGCTGTTATGTCACTGCAGTATAAATTACATTTAAAACTTATTAAATCTTATACTCAGACTTATAGAGGGGTGCTGACCCGAAACTTGAGTCCACAGCCACCTCGGTTTGGCTCATTAACCGTATGCGATGTGTGCAACACACTACCATTAATCTGCCTCCACTCTCAGTAGAATACAATTGACGTTCAGTGAGAGATTTAGCAAGCAAGGTAAAAAATTTTTTGAACCTAATCAGATATGAAGTTATATGTTCAAGTGAAACCAGGACTAAAATTTCTTGTGAATGAAGGCATAAAAGTGATTGACACTTACAGAAGACTTCAAGCACAGTACGGTGATGAGACGCTTAGGCACAGTAAACCACTTTGAATGGTGAAAACGTATAAAGAAGACCATACGTCCGCGAATGACGATCCTGGTTGAGATGGCTCGGAGCTCACTGCGGTCGTTCCCATGAAAATCAAAGGATAACTTGTCGCCACCTTGTGGAAGAGGCCCCTCTGTCTGTGGGATCATTCATCAACACCACTTGCACATGACAGGACCTCAGCTGGGAGTTACTGCCACATCCCCTGTACAGTACTGATCACATGTTTGGGCTATTAAAGGAGTTCCTGAGAGGCCAGCGTTTCAGACGTGAAGCAGGTAGTCCAATCATAGCCCCGCCCATTTGGTTTCTATGGCCTCAAAAGAATGGGGTTACCTCATGAAGTTTTCCTAGCAGGCCAGTATAGTTTTTAGGCGTCCCCCATGTCACCAAAGGGGGTCGAGATCCATAAATACTACAGTTAAATGTTGGCACCCTATAAATAAAAATCAGAAGAGGGATCTCAAACATCTTCTCACTTTGCTTCTGCTTTCTTGCTGTAACTAAATATACACACAAAAAAGATGTGTCCTCATCGCAGAGATAGATCAACCTGGTCTAATTTGGAAGGTTTCACATTTCTGAGCTTTTGCTCATTTTATGGAGCTTGAAAGAATGCAAAAGCATCTGAGCATTAATTTTTGATTAATCTCTTATACAATACAGACAATTCACATAAAACAAAAGTGAAATGGGATATGGTTTCGAGAAATATATATATATCACATGTGCACCACATCTCTCCATGTGTCCACCACATCTCCCCTGGTGTGTGTCACGGTGCGTGGGATGCTGTCTATGATGTCTGTCAGTGGTGAACCATGTCAAGTTAAAAGTTGAGCTCTGTCAGGAGAACTGCAGTAAGTGAGCTGACATTTATAATGGGTATAGGGTGGTGGAAATACGCCAAACGAGGATGATGTCCGGAAAACAGATTCCGAGTATCATGGATATAACAGGTTAAAGCCAGTATTCGGTGTCAGTTCTCAAACATTTGCTTTCCTGTTAAAAAACTGGCGTATGGACGTATATACTGTACGCATTGACAAGCCAATAGCTAATTACTGTACATGGCAACCTTTAAGATCCCTAAAGCTTGTGGCCAGCCACATATACAAAACATTAAAAAATGCTGGAACTATGATTACCTTAACCCTTTCTTTCACGCTCACTTTCCCCTTTTCTCTCTCTCATCCTTTCCCCTGTCTCTCTCAGTGTCTGCTCGGTCTCCAATCTGCTGCACATTACCACTTGAAGTTTCTCTGTCACTTCCATTATGTCTGAATTGTTTCAGGTTATTTTTCTTCCGACAAGCATCAGCAATTTGGAGTCAGCTCAATTGCTCTGCGGTCACCACATGTGTTTGATTGCACTCTGGTGGTTATTATATAAGGTTGTGTTGGAGAAATTATGGAAAATTGTACTTAAATAAAAGGTCAATCTTATTTGGAAAAAACATCTACTTGCGGTAAAAGTATCTACGTTTGAACACACTCAAGTGAACTTTATTCAAATATTTGACCAGTTCATCATTCCTGATTTCATGACTGGGTCGATAGCTAAGCAATTAGTCATACAGAAAATATTACAGACACAGGAAGAACAAAAAAAACTTAAATAACTATTTAAATTAACAAGCTACCATACTAAGTTACCTTGCTAATTTATCATATTTATAATTAAAAGCAATGTTTAATGTTTACTATACCTTTATTAGCAGCAAAAACACAATTCAACCATTTAATTAAACAACCTAATACTGTATGTAGTCCTAATTTAACTAGTTTTGTAATTTAAAGTACAGTAATATAGAAAGACTTACTAGCTGTCTAATTTAACAACCTAAATAAAAAAACATACTAATAATTTATCCGATTTACAGCAACCTTCTGTTTAGTTAATAACCCCTCGAAATAAACCTTCAATATGAAAGTAAACCAGCTACAATATAAAACCTAACTAACTTTCTAGTGTAACAAAGTTTCTAGCTACTATAACTAGCTAAACTACAAATTTTACTAATTAGTTTGATATTTATTATGTTAATTTATATATTAAAAAGCCAACTTTCTGGTTAGCTAATGTTTAATGCTAATGTTTAATTTACCTAGGTTAAATAGTTTTAACCACAGTAGCTTAATTACAAAACCAAACATATTTCTTTATCAAATTAAGTTTTCTTGCTATTTAGCTAAAGTTTAATGAACACTTATCATCAGCTAAATCAAAATTATTAATTCTAACAAACTAATGCACCAAACTAGTTACTGTAGCTAATTTAACTAGCTAGATTACAAAACTAAAGTTATTAGTTTATCAAACTAACAGTTATCTTGCTATTTAGGTAATATTTAATGTTTATTAAACCTTTATCATCAACAAAATCATTCAAAAACACTATTAAATTAAACCAACTATTACAGCAAGCCTAACTAGCTAAATAAAAAAACTTGAAGAAATAGAAGTATAAAAAAATAGAAAATAAATACTCAAATTAAATTAAAGATTCTGAGGGACAAATTGAAAACATAAGTAATACAATTTATGGTTTTTATCTTGAAATTCAGTTTTAATAAACCTTGAACCTAGAGAAAAGTACAAATCTTAATGATCTATTACAACTTTAAAATCTATGACATTAAATGAATTAATTGCTTACAGAAATCTCCAGCATATCAGTAACTATGGTATGTTTTCTTTACTGTAAAATTCAAAACCATTTGAACCTCATTATTATTGGCCTGAGCTTATACAGATCATGTGTCATACAAATCACTATGATGTTTCATCTTCTCATTTTGTTCTCATTTAACTTGGAATCAATACCTTTATTTAGGTCTCTGCTTTAAATACAGTACAGAGGGTATTCGCTGTCTCTGATGTCTGGACTTATTACAGAAGAACAAAGTGACTTTCCAAATACTGCCATACAGCAAAAAAAGCAATGGCGCAGCAACATCTGGTGAAGAGCAAAAAAAAAGTTTGAACACGACAAGCCCTTATTTTTTTTTTTTACTAAAGAAAGCTTTCTAGTCTCTTTATCATATTCACACGACTGTCATAAAGGATACTAAGCTGTTATCCTGGGCCAGAAACACATATGACAGGCTCCCACACACACACACACACACACACACACACACACACACACACACACACACACACATACCATAAGCTCATACGGCAGGTATGATTAGCTCACGAATACCATCAGCAGTCCTAACTGAGCTCAGCATTTTGTAACTGATTTATGCAGAGTTTGTGTATTTTTGCTCTCCAGCTGTTTTGCGTCCCGTGAGACGAAAGAAACAAAGCGCAAAGGAGAACGCATGAATCCTGGATATAAGCAGCCGCTGCTGGAGCATTGAGGAAAAAAAAGAAAAAACTTTAATTTTATTAATCTCTTGCTTAAGGCTTAGGTACAAAACACAAACATTGGTATAGGTCAGTATTTCAGTGGTCTGAGGATATCATGCGTGTCTTGATGCATGATCAGATGTATGAGATGATTAAAGCAGCAACAAGCAACAGATCTCTCTACGCCGTCTACACTATGAATATGGCACAGAGGCCACGCCTCTATCACAGGGACTAATACAGAGGCCAGACCTTCACCTTCACTTCCCCTCCTGCTCAGGAACTTACACAGAGGCCACACCTCCTTCCTGAAATTAAAACAGAAGCAACACCTACTGCCACACCCACTTCCTACTGCACAAGCATCGACCACGCCTCCTTTATTCAAAATGACACATACAGAGCCCACGCCTTCTTCACCTCCTTTACTTAGCCTGACACTGAGGTCATACTTCCTTCACTCACTGAGAATGACGAGCAAAGAAGCCACGCCTCCTTCACTGGGACTGACACAAAGGCCACACCTCTTTCCAATGATCTGACATGCACAGATTCCACAGCTTCTTCACCAGGACTGGCACAAAGCCTACACCTTCTTCACTGTGCCAAAAAGGACACGCCTATTTCACTAGGCACACAGGCCACGCCCTCTTCATTAAGACTAACACAGAGGCCACACCTATTTCAATAACCATGCCTTCTCCCATGTGACCAAGATAGAAGTCACACCCCTCTTTCCCTGATCCTGACCCGCCTTCTTTACTGGGACTTACATCACATACTGTAGGCCACGCCCCTGTTTGGAATCATCGCAGTCATACAGTATAGTAACTACTGGCTGGTTATCTGCTTTTAAAACAAATGCACCTTGCAAGAAAGCACAAAAATGTCCACATATTAAAAGATTTATACTCTACAAGAATGCATACTGTATCTCTCCTTGCTCTTGTCGTCTTTCCAACATATTGAGTTTGTGGTTTCTGTTTAAAAGAAATCAAGTCTGTATTTCAGCAGCTCCCGAAATCATGTCACAGCCACAACTCATAACGAGATATGATTACGCGTGAAACAGCAGGCTGCGAATCTGCTGTGAAAATGCTAAAAGTGATTTCTGCTTCTAATATAAACAGCAGTGATATGCTGATGATACCAAGGGTGTTTTCTCCATGTCTCTGGGAATGAAATGGAAGAAACAGATATAGTAATGCTTTCACAGCTTCACAACATAAGTCGCTTCCTTAACTTAACCAGCCATAACATTATGACGACCCGCCTCTGAGTGACTTTGACGAGGGCAAAATCGTGATGGATAGAGGACAGGGTCAGAGCAACTCCAAAACTCTAGCTCTTACTGTATGGGATGTTCCCGGTTTTCAGTGGTCAGAACCTACAGTAACAAAAGTTTCCAAGAAAACAACGGTGAACTGGCAACAGGGTCATGGGCGACTGATGCATGTGGGGAGACAAGGCTAGCCCGTGTTGTCCAATCTAATGGAGGAGCTACTATGCTCAATATTATCATGATCGGTGTGTGTCCAGTAAAACGTTACCTGAGTCTCTTGTAGTACTGTTTGACTTTCTCGAGCGAGTTGGCGTTGATCTGAGCCTGATGCTCCTCCACTGAGATGCTGTCTCTGTAGTAGTAACCCTCCATGCTCTCCAGTGCTTTAGAAAGAAAAAAGGCAATCATTTAAGTGCATGCCAAAACAGTAATAGTATTCAGTATTTCATGCATAAACACACACGATGATTGTGTTCACCTTGAGTGAATAGGATGGGGTGGATCCTGAATCCGTCGCCATGTCTGAGTCTCTGAGGCAGCTGCTCGAAATAAAAGCCCTCTAGATAGAAACAGACCTTCATGGCCTGCCTTGTGCCCTCCACTTGGTAGGAGATGGGCATGTCTATCGGAAAAACACACATCATCATACTGTATAAGTACTGATTACATGATTATGGAGATACTGTAAGTAGAATTTGATCCAGCACTCACTCGCGACGAGCGGCTCGCCGTCAAATCGTCGGAAATGGAAGGTGACCTTCTCCAGGTCCAACAGGGCGACCTGCGTGTCCTCCAGCATGGCCTGTTCATCGGTCTGAAAGAGAAGAGAGCCCTGTACTGTGGCAGTGTCTGCATGTAATTGTGTGTGTGCATGTTTTAGTACTGTATGCTAAGGCTTTATCATCATACTGTAGCTGAAGTGTCCTGTTGTCATTTCCTATCAAGAACATCCAAACACAAGCTTACTGTTCAGTGCAGCACATTATTTATTCATTCTCAGATAAATAAGACGTAACAATTTCTGGAAGCAACAGAAAGTCATAGAACAGTGCATGACTTTCTAATATACCGTAGATCAGTAATAAGATATTATAAATGTATTTGTTTGTGGTCACTTGTAAACAATTGCATGCAGACATTTGTGCTTCAGAGAGCGAAACTGCTTGCTTCACATTACTCCTAAAGCACTCAGAAAGAAGCATTAAACAGGCTTTAGGAAAAGATTTCCCCCTGGCTAAACGGTTTAACCTCCTCTCCCTGTACATGGTACAGCAGATAAGGCTGAAAATCCTGTTGTATTCTGCTGTAAAGAATTCTCATTTTTCACCCCGTTTCTGGAAACGGATCTGAGAAGCGAGTTCTCCAGCTCACACACCACCATGGAATAAGAGTGACTGGGACTATTATCGGTGGACTGTTGACCAGACCACAAAGTCACAGTTATTATTATTATAGCGACTTCATATTTTAGGCATGATATGGAATAAAATGTGTGCTTTCACACTGTTACACTTACAGATGTTGGTTAACTTGGTTCTTTTGAGTTTTTAAAAAAAATTTTTATACATGATGAAAAAGATGCGGTTTGAGGGTGCTGTGAGGCTGAAAACGTCCTCGGTGACAAAATAAAATGTCCAAGAAACACAGATCAGGCATGCACAGACATTGCTTACATGTTGCAGTTACTGTACCACCATGCATTTGTGTGGTTGGATTAGTGCCAATTTTACACCTCCTAACCTCTAGAGGGTGATGTTTTTTTGACACATGAATAGCACTGTATAAACACTGGACAACCCCTCCACGAGATTGGCTTTCTGGTGGTTGGAACATGCCTAGATACCACAAGCTAGATCACTTTCCATTAGCTTAGCTACAATACGTGGCTAAAGTTAATTTATACGTAGACTGTGTCAACTCTTACAATTCTCATGGTAAGTTAAACTACAAAGATTCCATTTAGCTAGTTAGCTAAAGTGATGCACAGCTGACAGCTAGCAGTTTGACCCCTGCAATGCAGCTCGCACTCAAGCCAGACAAACTTATGCAGAATTTTATGGCTTAATTTGATTGTAGCTGATGAGTTACATAAAAATGTGTCTTTGTACAGCTGTTACAAATGAGTAGTCTAGCTATGGAGACCAAAAACATTTTTTGACAAGTTAGGCATTTTAACATGAGGCGTCTATGGGTATTAACTCACTTTTGGACGGTCATTCAAGGAACTGCATTATTTTTCGATAGCAGTGGTTGCCCCTGGATATCAAGATATTCTCCACAGCACTGACTGTATGATGTTATGAACCCTGTTGCAATGTTGAACACTCAAGATCGTCTCATAGGGTGTAGATTATATATATATATATATACACTGTATA
>JAQQZT010000019.1:17615090-17626943 GCA_030068275.1 Clarias platycephalus | reverse complement strand
TGTGTGTGTGTGTGTGTGTGTGTGTGTGTGTGTGTGTGTGTGTGTGTGTGTGTGTGTGTGTGTGTGTGTGAAACAGACTAGCCATTTGAAATGAACCTCTTTTTTGGTGTCTGATTCATTCTTTTATCTTTTTTTTTCTATTTCCTGATATTCTCCTCAGGTCAAAATGGTGTGAAGTTCTTATTACAATTTTATAGGCAGCAGATGAACTACGACCCTGATGCTTAACTTCCTGCTTCATCAACCGGCTTTTACGAAAAGAGGGCCTCCCAGAATGTTGCCGGAGGGAAATGATGTAAAGTGACAGGACATTAGGTCTTTACTTAAATCAAGTGATTTGCACACATACCATCTTCTGAAATACAAAATCAGGGCTTTTTTCCCCCATGAAATGCTTTTCTCTTTAGCCTGAGAGAATCAGACTGGAGTTCAGGAGCAGCACGGGCAGGTTAGTGCAGGAAGGGAGTATGGTGTAGCTGACATGACATTTGACATCAATTCTTTTGATTCCTCATATTGTCACAGCTTCAGTTCACTTTTTATCATTTTCTTACATGGTCTTATTATTTTTTATCATATAAATGCAATAAGTTCCACTTTAATGTAGCCTTGATAGAACACAGTTGTTAAAGAATTTATGTGTCTGATTATAAATATGGCAAAAATCTTTGATCTTTGAAATCTCTATCTCTCTATCTAAAGATCTATCTTGTCTGTATGAGTATGTGGATAGAACTCTGTACCTTCCTGTAGTTTGTGATTCGGCGGTTAATGTGCTCAAGTCTCTCGGCACACATTGAACTGAACCCAAGCTGAAGCTCTTCTGGGACAATCTCCGTGCTAGAGTTAATCCGGCTGCACGTCTGCACCAGCTGCTCGTCATTCCGAGCCAAGGCCTCTAAGATCTGAAGAGGAAGAGAGAGAAAGAGAGAGAGAGAAAATGGTCAGAGAACAAAGACATCTATAATGTGAACTCATATCCAGTTTATATACAGTACACACACACACACACATAAATAAAAATCAGGAAATATTTGTTTTTTTTTCCAGGCAAATGTAGGCAAAAAGGCAAGGAAGGAATATATTTTCTTACTGTCATCATTTCCTTAGCATTTAGCATATAAGTCAACTCAGCACAAATTTATTATAATATTATAAGATGCAGGGGGAAAAAAGCCACCACAAAAAGAGCAAAGGTGTTACTGAACAAGATTACTCAGCACCGCTGGGTAACTGTCTCTGGCTCCCATGTTCCCAGCTTGTTAAATACTCTCTACATATGCACTTTCTGTTTTAGATATAATTTAATAAATTCATTTATTTATAAGGATTTCCAGTGGAATCTTATTTGGTTAAGCAACAAATGAAATTAACATCATGTAACTGGTCAGACTTGGTGTCAAACTGTTTAATGCAAAAAAAAAAAGAAAAAAGTATGTCTCAGAGCTTAAAACAAAAGTAGCTTGTTTTTTTGTTTATCATGCTGCACAATCATCAGAATATTGTCTGATAATGGACTTACTGTACTCTTTATGTACAGTGCTGTGAAAAGGTATTCGCGACATGAAAGACTCACAAACGCATGATTGCGGTTGTTGATGCCTAGGTTGGCACAACCAGTTATTAGGTTTAGGGGGCAATTACTTTTTCACATAGGGTCAGGTAGGTTTGGACATAGCTTTGAATTTCTTTAGATCGTGTAGCTTTTTTAGATGCTTTATTTTAACATGCTTTACTTTGTCAGACAGGTTCTATTTAAATGATTTCTTGATTCAACACATCTGGCAGTAATCAGGCCTGTGAATGGCAAGTGGAATTTAACTCAGCTTTCCAAAAATCACAGTCCATCCATGATGTAGCAAGAAGGGCAATTACTTTTTCCCACAGGTTAGATTTTCTTTCCCTTAATCAATGAAATCATCATTTAAAAACTGCATTTTATATTTACTTTGGTTATCTTTGTGTAATATTAAAATTTGTTTGATGATCTCAATCATTTAAGTGTGATAAATCTGCAAATATATATATATATTTTTTTTAAATAAATTTTTCACAGCACTGTAAAATGATAGGTAATATAATAATATGTACAGTATGTACTGTAAAGCTGTATTGACTTGGGATTTATTTATTTATTTATTTTGAACTGATTGACATTTGTACTTGAACTTACAGTATACAAAAACTTTGAGAGCTTTGAGATTAAAAAATATATATAATCATAAACATTGGACAAATGCCGGAATGAAGCAGAAATAAAGGCTTGGCCGTGAAAAGGATTTCATAGTTTACAGTGTCACTCTTTTATTTGGTTATGGTCGTGACCTGGCCTCCACCCTCTTAAGCCTTGGTCTTGACTTGATTTACACTAGTCCTGGTCTTGGATTTGTCTTGGACTTGATTTGGTTTGACTACAGCCCTAGCCCATGGTTTCAGTTTCATTAGTGTATATATACAGTATTTAATAAAGATTTATTCTACTGAAGGCTTGTGGAAACATCAAGCATGTCTTGGATATTTTTTCCTATAAGGTTGCTCAGTGGGCCTGAATATGACTCTTTGGCATTCCTGACATTTTGTCCACTAGGACAAATCCTAAATTCTCAAGATACCAATGTCACACTGACCAAAGACAAGCCATATCCTCATTCTTTTGGGGAACATTCAGACCGACAGCAAGAACTGTCTCGAAAAAAAAAAAAAAATCCTAAATCCTTGAGATGATTCCACTCGATTCAGTCTGATAAATCTTTAAACAACCTTCATATAAACCTTCATTTCTTTCCCCATGTACACACAATCACAAAGACTACAACACTGCAGACAGCATAAACGAATAGCCCAATTAATGTTTTATGGATGCCTCTTGGTGTTTAGTCACGTTTGCTGTCGTGTGTGTTTTCCCCAGTTTGAATCCTGAAAAACACTCCCAATTCAAGCAGACACTTCAGCTCGCTTCCTGTCTTCCAAAAAAACATCTGCCAAAACCCCTGCATCGTTATTAAAGAATGCACTTGTATGATTTCCCACACCTGTCTGCGAATTTGCGAAGCCAAGGACAATTTCCAAAACTGAGTCCAAAAACTGAGAACTGCCAAGAAATTGACTAGAAGCAGCAGCGATGATGATACATACTGTATACAGACATAAAGCAGGATACTAATGAGTCTACATCACGAGAGTTGATAAAATATGCTAAAAACAGATACTGTTAGTGTCTAAACAGCATATTTGTCAAAAAAGTTTTAACACACGTGAATGGGATATGCAGATATATTTGGATTTTTTTTTTCATTCCTAAAAGAGCTTGGTTCTTTATGTGTATTGTTAGACTGATAGCTGTATCAGAAATACAGAAATCATATTATGTTAAAAATGTAAAATGCGTATTTGAAATGCATACAATATAAGGTATTAACCAATGATTGCTATTGGTCAATAATCACCAAACAATGATCCTGACCAACATGGTAGCTAATTTTTCAAAATTCCTAATTTTCCAAAAAGCCAAATTTCCTGGAACGCAAAAAGAAGGGAGGATGAAATCCCAATCTGGCAACACTACCTGCTAGTCTTTCTAAAACTTTCTTTTGATGTTTGCTGTAATCACGTATTTAAAACAGTCTACAATGTCCTTGTACCATAAGAAAGCAGTGAGCACTCCGTACCTTCGCTGTGAGGCTGAAGAAGCCTTTCGGCTCCACCATCTTCTCCAGCACATGGCACTTGATCCCGGCCGTACTGTCGTACTCGTAAGCCACGCCGTACTCCAGGTGCACGTTATCCACCGTCAGACTTACATGATCCTTCTTTCCATCTATCAAAGCGATGGTATTGAACTTGTCCATGACCTCTGCAGATCGCACACATACACACCAACAGCAAAGTCAGATACTGCATATTTTGTTTGAAATAATGTATGTAGGTGCTGCTTTCTAGTTTTATTTACACCAGTACAGTAGAGAGTAGCAGATTAACATTTAACAAAGAAACTGGACATGTCAGGTAGCTGTGTAAAGCCTTTACAAAGGTGAAGTTAATACCTCCATTAATAAACATTATTCTAGCCTGTTTCTTGATCCTGATTGGTCTGATCAAATTATGTATTAATTATAAATGAATTATAAAATGTTAGCATTTCTACTAGCGATATTCACTATTTCACTCAGCCTTCACTGGTGAATGTTTATCATGAACACATTCAAAAACATATAGTTATAAAAATATATAAAATAAATAACTGTTGATAAAGAAAAGCTTTTGCAATTTTTGAGTCTTCAGTGTTAGCGCTTTGTAAAAGTTTTTATTTCTATTAATAATGCTACATAAGAAAAACTTTAAAGGTCCCATATTTATCTTTTTCTTTAACAAGTTACCTCAGAGCTCCACCAACGTGTGTATGTTAAAGCTCCAGCTGAAAAACACTCTCAGATAATTAATTTTCACTCCTCCTTCAAATGCACCGTTTCAGTATTTATGTAAATGAGCTAAAACTGGGTCAGATACCTCCAGGGAACAGCAAAACCGGGGGAGGGGCTCTTTTTATGAGGTCACAGTAGAAAATCTAATTGGCTTGTTTGAAGGAAACAAAAGTACAAAGGAAATCACTAAAAAGAACTTAAACAAACATCAATCACGTGACAGCCCTCGGCCCTCCTGGCTGAATGGTAGTAAGTAGCCTTAATGTGGGAGAGCCCCCCCTAGTGGCGGGAGGGAATTGGACATGACTAGATTGGGGAGAAAATCCGGGGGGGGAAAAAAAAAGTGAATATTGCATAATAGGTTCCCTTTAAATGTAACACTATTGCCGAAGTTATGCGGTATAAGGGGAATAAAGTGCTCCATGAAGCGCTATTAAGGGAAAATGATCAACTCCATCACTGATTGTGTTCCTGTAGTCACATGTCTCATTGGTTTTTATTCTTTACTTATTGAAGATCTTTACTTCGAACAGTTTCTCAAATGAGTTACATAGTTGATGAGGAACATCTGTGCTAAAGCACACATAGCAATTAAGCAATGGATTTGTGCATATACGCTCTTGTTCAAAAGTTTGGAATCTAATAATTCATTCGATGTTATTCAACTATTACTTTCATTAAAATATACAGTATTTCACAGGACTCCCTGCGTTATATATTCTCCCTGAGATCCCCAAAAGTCTGCGTTAAGTTTGTGTTAATGCTTCAGCTCAAATACCTCCCTGATAAAGCATTTTTTCATCCCTTAAACTCCCCCTGTTTCACTCCTCTCTCAAATGCGCCGTTTCAGTGTCTATGCAAATGAGCTTCTGCTGAGCCACGCCCCACCAGCATAGCTGAGCAGAGCTGGGAGGAGCTTCCAAATTGAGGTCACAATAGGGAGGAAATCTAATTAGCTTGTTTAAAAGCAAGCCAATACAAAAAATTAAAACACTGGAGGAAGTCCATTTTTAAAAGCAGTTAATCATTTTAGAACCATCTGGTGCAGTACAGTACATCTGTGGGAAGATTTAACATTCGTTTTTTTTTTTGTGAATCTTAAATCTTAATGTATCTGATTCATAAATTACAACTCAAGCAAAAAAAATAAAATAAAAAAATAAATAAATAAACAAGTTACTCATTAAACTGATGGACAGTCCAAATTCCTGGCCATATTTTGAATTTCAGAATCAATTCGTCTTCACTGAGGTGAATGATTGAAATGTTTTCGCCTCTAATGAGTAGCAGGTGTGACTACTGAGGAGAGATTCACTGCACCGCTAGAGACAAGCGGACAGCTGCAGTGAACATCACGATGATGGAAATGGCACTGAGACAGTGTGTGTGTGTGTGTGTGTGTGTGTGTGTGTGTGTGTGTGTGTGTGTGTGTGTGTATGGGGCATTTGGAACTACCTTCCACTTTACACTCAAACACCTCCCCGTTCTCCTCAGCACCAGGTTTCTGGCTGGCCTTCTGATGGTCCTCTTGGGCACTCTCACTGCTGTTATACACCCACTTTATGGAGTCTTGCTGAAATAAGAAACAACCAGAACACAAATGTTTAGACTGGCATTAGGGGTCGGGTTCACTTGGCGAGCACGCTCTGTTCGCGATCTGTTCATGTTCTGTCCAAAAACCCTAAACGACCACAATAAAAAATCACAGTACTGCTAAAACTTTTTTTTTTTTTTTGACTGCTATTTATTGCCTGTTAGTTAAAACTGGAACATACTGTATTTATTGTTTTATGTAGAAATTTGAGTACATTATGCCCATGCTTCCTAATGAAAAATTGCATGGGTAGATTCTACAGTATGTATTATAATTTCAGTGCCAAGTTGTTGTTTTTTCAGTGTTATTAAATGTTTAATCACATCTTACACCGTCCTCTGTCTAGTTTATAGTTGAAAGCTTATGGATTTAATTCCCTAGACTACCCCACACTTTTTGTCCCTCAAGCAAAGAACTTAACCCTCAGCTGCTTTGCTTAGTGCTTGGATTAGATTAAGACTGGTTGGGGGAAAGACTTTATCAGCACAGTGATTCATTGCTAAACTGAACACAAAGTCCTGCTAATGGAATTTAAAGCTTTATGTGGTTTATCTCCAGCAGGCCTTGCTGATCTTCTCTAGCAGTAAGGCTTTGGTTGGCAGATCAGCCGGTAAAAGATGTTCTTGTATCGTCTCTTTGACTTGGAACAAAAATAAAAAGGCACAAAAGCTCAGTTTGTCTTTAAAACAAGGTGGTTTAATGGCTTGTAATCATTTTCAGAATAAAAAAGTGAAATGTATTTAATTGAATGAACATATACAGTAATTTATAAAAATCTTCAGCCCACCTTATTTATTCATATTAAATGAAATTAAAAGATGTAGAATCAATAAAAAAAAAACAGGAATAAATGTTTTATTGTGACAGACTTAAAAACTGGTTGTTTGAGTAACAGCATCAGCAGCAACCTCATTTCCCCTCTTGTCTGTTCCAACCACTCAGCATTCAGCATCACCAGCATCACCAGGTCACACCTTAAATTAGATTTTTTTTTTTTTTGGCTTGAATGATTTATAAGTCACTGTGTGGCTTAACAAACAAAACACATTCCTCTGAAGCTGCTCAGGTACAGGGACTGGACTGAAAATGCGAGCCAAGAGAGTTCTTCAAGAAGCCTGGAGGAATATTCCTTGAGACGGGATAAAAAATTCGAGAGAGTCTGGCTCTTTGGAAGCATGAACGAAGAAATGATGGGTGCTTTTGCACAGTACAGTACAATCATGAGTGTTTAAATGGATTAATGATAATATATGTTGATTAATAATGATCAAAAATTAAATAATTAATGAAAGATAAATAATGATAATTGGATAATTGGTGATAGTTGATTGTTGAACTGATGTGAATACTTAATGTTTAAGTTGATAAATGCAAAAGTTCAGAACTTTTCATGGATTAATGATGGAATGATGAATGAATAAATCGATAAATAGATTATCAATAAATGGTTTAATGACTGACAAATGATAAACTAATAAAAATATGATTCATACTGTAAATGTGTGAATGGATGAACAACGAATGGCTAAATGATGAAGGTTTAATGAACTAATTAATTAATAGATGATTAATAAATGGTTAAATGGATAATTAAACAATGTTGATCGGATGAATTAATTCTTAAACAGATTCTTAACACATATGGATGATTAGATTAATGAACAAGTTAACGATTAATACATTGGTAAATGATTAATTTATGTTTATTGAATGGATGAATTGATGAATCGTTAAATAGATGAC
Organism: Clarias platycephalus; assembly: GCA_030068275.1. Taxonomy (NCBI): domain Eukaryota; kingdom Metazoa; phylum Chordata; class Actinopteri; order Siluriformes; family Clariidae; genus Clarias; species Clarias platycephalus. Next base: position 17,619,185 of record JAQQZT010000019.1, on the reverse strand, counting down.
TATTGAAAAGCTAATTGATTAATAAATGGTTAAAAAGACTAATAATTAATAGGTGAATGGATGATTAATGAATGGGTGATTGAGGATTGATGAATGCACACATGGACAAAAGGTTTATTAGTAAATAGATGATTGATGCATGAATAATCAATGCATGGTTATATAATTTATTAATGTTGTTGTTTTATTAATAACAATAACAGTGGTAGGAACTGTGACACCGTGGTGAATCACTTTTTAAATCATGGTAGATGAGAGCGAGACATGGGCGTACCTGCGTGGGTCTGCGGTATTTCCTGCAGGCTGTGACATGGGCGATCACACTGGCGTGACTCTCTTTGCTTACATTAATTCCATTGACCTTGATAATGCACTGACCCGGGTGTAGACCTGCCACAGCCGCCACAGTGCCTGCATGACAAACCAAATAAATAATCAACAATATACGAGAGAGACAGTGTGTGTGTGTGTGTGTGTGTGTGTGTGTGTGTGTGTGTGTGAGAGAGAGAGAGATAGAGACTGAAAGATGGGACTGTGGCCATTGGAAAGCGTTCTTTACTAACATGTTTACGAGAGCAGTCGTTCGTCTGCCTACAAACAGCATGAATCAGGCTCCAAACTGTCTCTATCTGGGTAGGCGTTTTATAAACTGAATGGCAGGTACCATGACGAACAGCATATAAACAAGCCAAGCTCAGGATCCAACTAACATAAACACCCTGGACTTCATGTCCAGATAAACTTCCAGAGGAGGTAATAACTATGCAAGGAATTACTGAGTTTAGGTTCTGTAAAAAAATTAAATAAAGAAATAAATATAAAGATAAATATAAATAAAAATAAAGAAATTTCATGACATAGTTCAACATTGTGAGCATGTTAATACTAGAGCAAATATTTCTGTTTTATTTCAAAATCTTTTACGCATACTTGATCTTAGCATATGGGAATATCTTGCTCTTCAAAAATCACTGAAACATTCTGACATTTAATAGGAAGGAAAATGCTGTACTAAATAATGTACATTTATTACAGCTTGTTTTTCCAATCTACACTACTGTATATTGGCCAAACCTGTTAATTAGTGAATTCAGGTGTTTCAATCAGGACCCTCATCCCCACTGAAGGGCAAGCTTAATGCTTACCAAGACATCTCGGACAATGTTATGCTTCCAATTTTGTGCCGATAGCTCGGGGAGAGGTCTTTTCTATTCCAACATGACTGTGTCCCAGTGCACAAAGCAAGGACTATTAAGACATAGGTTTGATGAGTTCAAGATCCCTGACCTCAACCCCATCGAGGACCTTTGGGGTGAACTGGAAAGGAGATTGCGAGCAAGGACTTCTCGTCCAACATCAATGCCTGACCTTCTCTAAAGAATGAATGGGTATGAATTCCCACAGAAACACTCCAAAATCTTCCAAGAAGAGTGGAAGCTGTTTTAGCTGCAAAAGGGGGAAAAACTCCATGTCAAAGTATATGTACGTATTTGGATACAATATCATTGCAGATTTGGCCAAATACTTTTATCCATATAGTGTATTAGGGTTCTAGTTGTATCTACATTTGTTGGTTTATTATAACTGTTGATTTGTACCCCATGTCACATAGACTTGAATATTAATAGTCGCCTGTTGCTTTTTCATTTGCAGTGTGAACATAGGTTTAGTCTGAGATTACACCTGGAGTTCAGACACTACGCTCATTCATGAAAATGCTTTTACTAAAACCGCAAGGGAGGGCTAAACAGCTCAGATCGGTGTGTGTGTGTGTGTGTGTGTGTATGTGTGTGTGTGTGTCATGGGAGGGGTTGGTTGTGAGTCAATGTGTATGAGTGAGTGAGTGCGTGAGACAATCTTTCTCTCCGACTATCACACCCTGTCATAACACAATCTTCTGTCCTCCGGTGCAGGCAGAAACACAACACCTCCTCAGCCAGAAATTGGCTCGGACCTCCATCTTTGAGCCTCATCTTAGTTTTGGCTAGACGTTTGAAAATGTAATTTTTTTCTTTTCCTCGTTCCGTTCTGTCTGTCTCTCCTCTCCACACATCTCAAGTGGTCCTCTCATCTCTTGCTCTCATTTCCTCTGTCTCATGCTGTCGCGATTTCTGAAATGAAGCTATTCCGCTGAGTGGGATAGGTTTTTTATTATTATTTCCGCTGAGTTCTTTTTTTCCCATCTGTTTCTAACTTTAGAAAAGTCCAGTGGACACATTTGTACCCCCTCAACCCATGCAAATATAATACTTTTAAACCTAGCTTATGTTATGTAGTATTTGTGAGCTGGTGAATATTAAAAACACGTAAATACAACCTCGTCAGAAAGGTTAGCTGATTTGGGCTAGCTACTATAGCATACTCTGTGAATGAAAATCCTGTCAGATTAGCTCATTTTGTAGCTAGCATCCATCATAAGAATTACTGTATGGTATTATAATCGTGTATGGTGCAGTAAGGTTGTGTTAGCTACTGTAGCTAGCGATAAGTAGTAACAAGATAAATTCTAATACTCAAATCCTGTCAGTTTAGCTCGTTTGTTTGTAGCTGGTTAGAATTATTAGCTAAAGTAATAAACACGAACGAAAATGGCTTAATACTGTGTGCCTTTTTAAAATGTTGTGACGTAAGCTTATATTAGCTATCATGCTAGCAGTGAATGCTACATACATTGATGAATGTGACTTAAAATTCCTCTTAAAAACAAAAAGAATCTACCTCAAAAATCTAAATAATCTATGTTAGCTAGTTAGCCTCAGTCAATCTAGCTACCGTTATCAGTCAAAATGACTGAAATCTTGTCAGGTTAGCTTACTATAGGTTTGCTAGCAGGTTAGCATTAATTTCCAGTCATTGAGCTTACAAAACAAACAAACAAAAAATATAATAACTTGCCAATAGTATCCAGTACAACTACAGTACATTAGCGCAAAAAAGCTAAATATTGAGCTGATCCTGGAAAATGTGGGGGAAAATAAAAATCTGCTAATTATTTATCAAGTTTACTTTCGTACATTTAAACAGGGTGTTGCTAACAGGAGGACATTTTAATTGCAGTTTAGTTGAAATTTTAAATGACACATAAATACACCAGAGTAAAGACATTGTTTTTGCTCCTGTAGCACTTAGCCGATCATCAAACATGAGAATTAAGAAGCAGATACAGTATATCTGACATGGATATGATTCCAAATCATTTCTTTGAGGAATCATATGGATTAAAATATTTATAATTACAATTAAAAAATTTTTTAAAGCTCATGCTAACTAGCTGACTAAAAAAAAAATGTGCAAATACATACAGTATGCATATATGGACAGCAATTGCATCCTATATGAGGATTTTAAAAGATTTCCATATATGGACTCAAAGACAAGCCTACATTCCCATCTATGTCCTTTGAGGCACGCCCATGCAAATACACTCTTATATCCAAATATGGGTATAAAAGCAACTGAACGTGAGGGAAAAAAGTGTGTGTGTGTGTGTGTGTGTGTGTACAGTATGTGTGTGTGTACATGTGTGTGATAAATTTAGTCGTCTGGCTGCAACTCAGTCCCTTACCTTCCTACACATCCAGCTGTGCTGCAGCTGTACCGCTCTCAGACAGAGAGGAGCAGCTTCCTGTGTCACACCCTTTCCTCTTATCTCTTCCTCCATATACTGTATCTTACAGTTAGATGGCTAACATTAGAGTCTCTATATATATACAGTATAATTGTGTATCATACAATGTTATATATTTTTGTCACACTCTCCTTATATACCACACTCTGACTCTTTATATCTCAAACTCTTTATCTTTATATCTCTCTATTTATATCTTTCTTTCCTTATAGATTATATTCTTTTTATAATAACTCGTACTTTCTCTCTCTCTTTATCCTTATATCTCATTATCTTTCTCGTATCAAATTATATCAAAATTACTCTCTTCTTCCATCTTTCTCCTTATACAGTATATCACACAGTTTACTGTATATCAGAATTAGTGATGCGCGGGTCGCCTCGTAACCTGCGGACCCCGCGGGTCGGGTTGGGGCGGGTAAAGAAATTGTCACTTTATTTGCGGGGCGGGTTGGGGCGGGTCATTA
>JAQQZT010000019.1:17542241-17589418 GCA_030068275.1 Clarias platycephalus | reverse complement strand
GGTTCACCATCCACGCTACATTGGGCTAACCGCTAAAGCTACGTCTTCTGGTCGCCGAGGTTAGTACATTTCTGACACAGACGGTCACATGTTTAATCCCCAGCACCACCAAGCTTCCACTTGAGCAAGACAACCCTTAGATGCCTAGATGTATAACGAGATAAATGTAAGTTGTTCTGGATAAGAGCCACTTCTGCCAAATGCCATAAATGTAATGCAATATTGTGCATAAGAGTCCTGGGATGAACATAAGACATAAGACTTAGGTACAAATTTACAGCCTCCAGAGGGGATTATCCATTAAATACCATGAGTGCAGTCACAACTGCCCAAGAAGTATCAGCATCCCAAAACGTGAGAGTCTAAAGTGTTTTTGGGGGGAAAACGATATTCTCAGGCTTTCTGACATGAATTACATAATAAAAAACTACATGAAAAGGCACAGGCCTCATTGATCGCCCTGATTAAAAGACAATGAAAGCCTCGCACCACACTTTAAACTTACAAGCCTTCGTTATTTTGTTTTGTTTTGTTTGCATGATTTCAAAAAACCACACTGATTACATTTCCAGATCATGCGGATTAGAACAGCTATAACAAAGGCTTAAAATAATAGGAGGGCCTTAAAAAATGTGCAATTTCACAAGATCTCCCAGACGTTCTTTGAGATAAGCCCTTGCTGTGGAACAGCTATAAAAGTTGTTCCACGGCGTACGTTTTTCTTCTGCTCTTCAAACCACCCGGCGATCTGGTATAATGAAATCTGAGAAATGATTCAGTGAATTTTACTGGAGTAAACGTCCTCAGGCAAGCTAGGTGGCACTTTTCCCCTCACTCTTTTTCCTCTGAATTCTAAACAGAGTATTCGCTCAGTTTTTGTTCAAGAGTCCTGGCACGTTCATTTGTCTGGCCCGAAAGTTTCATTGATTTATTTGTCTATATCTCAGTGGCAAAATCAGGCACATTACAGCAGCAATACAGACAGAGACATATTGATTTGTTTTATTCTAACAGCAGAGCAAGTGTGTGGGTCTCAAAGGATGTAGGGAAAACGCACTAAATATCCTGACTCCGAAAATAGAGAGTGCATGGGTTGGCATTCCGTCAGCATATTCAGTGTATACACTGCCCTGCCAAAAGCGAAAAAGTCACAAACTCGAATATTTCGTTGGACTGCATTTTGGTTTGATTACAGCATGCAATCGCCGTGGCATCATTTTGATAAGCTTATGCAATCCACAACATTTATTTCTTTTCAGAAATGCATGAATTTCTCTCCAATATCTTGAATTGATGATGGAAAAGTTTTTTTGTTTTTTTTCCAGCACATCACAAAGATTCTCAATGGGGTTAAGGTCTAAACTCTGTAATGGCCAATCCATGTCTGAAAATCATGTCTCATGCTACCATAACCACAATTTTCCTTTTGTAATCATTGAATATACCCGTGCCATCATGAAAGATAAAATCCAGTGATGGAAAAACCTTGTCATTCAGTAAATTCAGATCGTCACCTGACCTTGTTTATTGGGGCACATAATATTGCTGAGCCTAGACCCGTTTTCTTTACTTAAAGCAGACCAATAATTTGTCCCTTCTGAAACAGAGTAATATCTTTACCTCAACCATGGGATTTGTCTTCTGACATGGTTGTTTAAGAAATGAAAAAAGCTACTCACTGCATCAGTTAGGGTTAAATAACTTGTTTCCAGCTAAAACCTATCCAGTGGAAGGATCTTAACTATTTGTTTAGTCAAGGTGGTGATTTTTTTTGGTCGGAAAGTGTATATACTTATGATACTGTATTAATATAGTAATATAATAAATTACTAATATTGCCTTTCTTAGTTAGCAAGATCTGCTAAACCTTTAACGCGGAATAGTGTTTAACCAAAGTTAACTGTCTTTTTATATTTTAATCTTATATTTTCGATCAATAACTCTATTGAAGAAACTAAGCTTTCGTATGGTGATGTCAGAACGGAAAGTGCGTGGTTGCAGTGGGTGGGATAAATGATGGTGATAAGTGTATTGATGTATGGCACGATGGTGATTGGTGACTGGTTGATAGGAACAAAAGTGATCAGTGAATGGTTGATGGAAACAATGGTGATCTGTGATATATTGATAGAAACAATGGTGATTAATGATTTGTCGATATGAAGAAGGTGATTTGTGATTGGTTGAAAGCAACAATAGTGATTAGTGATTGGCCAATGGAAGAATGGTGATTAGTGATTGATTGATAGGAAGAGCTGTGATTAGTGAGTTGTCAATGGGAAAATGGTGATCAGTGATTGGTTGATAGCAACAACGGTGATCATTGATTGGTCGATGGAAACGATGATTGCTCAGTGGTCTGTAAATTGGTTGTTTGGAACATCAACTTATTCCAACATATGCAACCATTATGCAACCAACATACTGTACATACATTATATTCACACCTAATACTGTATAACCAACAGCTGTGATGAGAACTATGGTAATAACACTAAAACAAGCCATATTAATTAACCGTAGCCAGTGCTTAAATGCACATAATTATTTCAATTTACCTTCATCATTTTGTAACTCTGGTCATCTACAATCCACATCAAAAGCCTTTAAGTACGATATGGACAATATTAATCTAAAAAGAAATCATACTGTACATTCTTCATCCTGTCTGAAACTGGGTTAATCTTTCTGTCCTCTCTATAAAAGTCCATTGCAAAATTTCACCCCTGACAAATCTTTTGACTAAACAAGAACAGAAACTAATATCAGTAATACACTTCTGTATTTAGCTAAAAGAGCAATTTCTTTAAGCCCGCATGAACCGCACCATCAATCACTTTCATTATGTGTGAGTTAAGCCACAGTAATAACTATATTTCCCTTATTACTGGGGAGATTGTAGAGAACACCCATGAGCCCGTGTGCTAAATTTGGCTTTGTTTCCTCCCCACACGCTGAAACAGATATCTCTTTAAAAAGCCTGATATTAAATCCACCAGAGGCCAGATCGCTTCTGCAAATATAACTGATAATCAGGGCTCATCCACAGCCAAAATACACTACATTCTGTGTTGGGAAAGTAACTGAGCTCTGAGGATCTGTCATCTCGCCCAGAAAATGGCATATTTCTAACCTTTTGCTGTTGAAACAGTTAGATGTGAACCCCACCCGGCTAGGCAGGGAGCAGTGCCAGATATGCAGTCTTGAGGTCGGCACTTGGGGCAAAAAAAAATCTTTTTTTTTTTTCCACTTGTGTTACTTCATCATACTCCGTTGGCTGAACAGAAGGATTTAGTTACAGCACATGGCAGGTGGGGCAAATATGTGTACATACACTTATATACAGTACAGCGAAATAAAGCTTTATTAAGTTAAGCCAAAAGCTTAAGGCATGCTATATTAAATTATATTACGAGATAAAAATAAAAAAAGACACTATAACTGAATAGGGAACCTATATATAAAGATCACAATCAATTTTCACTAGTAGACTTTGTATTGGAATCTTTTCAAAAATGTACATTTATTCAAGCAACTGAGGCTTTATCTGAATAAATCTGCATTACAGATTTAACAATGATGAAGAATACAACATAATGTAAGAATAAAAAAAAAATTCTGTGTAAAGAGACTTTCCGGGTAAACATGTCTACTAAACACTTTGTTTCTGGCAACAACAAAAAAATATATATATATGCTATTCAACACAATAATCAACTATTTAGGAAATCCCCCTGGAATGTCCTTCTAATCAGAAATAAAAACAAAAGTTCATGAATTCCTGTCTGTATAGAAAATATCTATTTTGGATATTGTTCAGTTAATAAGGTTTCATCAAGAAAATAAAAATTGTAATGAAAATTGGCCCTACTGTACATGTCAGGAGACAAGCTTTTCAGGGATATACACTGAACAACCACAACATTACCTCGTAAGGAAACTAAATAACACAGATTATCCAATATACTGTCCTTTCATTCATTCATTCATTCATTTTCTATACCGCTTTATCCTGTATTAGGGTCGCGGGGGCCAATATACTGTATACCAGTAAACTGATGACAGGAACATTGGCACTCATGCCAACAGGGACCATCCAGGCCGATTCACAGAAAAACCACAAATTGCTAAACAAAAAGTCAATTCTAGTCACGATCAAAAGATATTAGAACACCCAGTGGATCACAGCCTGCCACGTATAGGGCTTAGCATGCAAAGAGTTTGAGGTTGTTGATTGGGGCTCCAAATGCCTCATATCCCAATCTGATCGAGGATCCACTGGGATGTGCTGGACAAACAACTCTGATCCACGGTGGTCACACCCTGCAACCCACAGCACCCAAAAGATCTGCCACTAAGTTCCCGGTGCCAGACACCACAGTGCACCAGCAGAGATCTTGTGGAGTCATGACCCTAAGGGCCAGAGATGCACCAGTGGCACAAGGGAACCTACACAATCTTGGGATGAAGTTTTGCATTTTAATACTGTATTATGGTTGAATAGTGTATGGCATTGTGAAGTAGGCGGAGCTTAGGTAAAACATTGAACCAAATCTGTGATATAACTTTAAATTCAGTTTCTGTTGAATTTCATGGTATACTTTACTAAAACATTTTATAATACGATGTTGTTATATGCAATTTTACCAAAAATCTGAAAAAGTGATTAACGTGAATAAACATGAAAATAAAACTCTGTAAATAATAATCAACCGTGTGGAACTCGTGCACTCACCTGTACCATCATCCACGTTCTCCACCTCCATCACCTCGGTGTTAATTCGTCCACGGAACTGGTACCGCGGGCCCTCGGTAGCCGCCTTGCTGTTCTTTAAACGCCTGCCAAGAAAATCAAACATCTCCAGAAAGGTTCCTGATACAGTAAGTTAAAACGTTCGGGAGCATACTCTACGTAAGACATGAGCCTCACCTGTTCTTCTTTTTGCAGTAGACCAGCAAGTTGTCAAAGAGGAAGAAAACCCGTTCCTGGATGTTCCCCGCTGAAATCTTCAGCAGCACACCCTGCATCAGCATCTCTGTGCAGCTGTCTGTGATGTTGGAGCCCTGAGCAGAGTGCAAATAATGATTAAACAAAAAAAAAAAGCATTAGGTTGCAAGAAAACCTGCCCACGCTGATCCTCAGAAATCACAGAGGAAGCATTTGGCTTTGAAACGTCTTTCTCCGTTGCATGCGAACGGATTCTAAAAGCTCACTGAGTTGAAGCCATGGATCGTGACATGATAAAGCTTGGATTGGGACGAGGCCAAGCCGTATAACTCTTTTTTTAGAGACCGGGGGTGAGACAGAAACACTCCCTGTAGGTCGGTACTTCTCGGCAGAACTGTCAAGAAGGGAGGAATCATTTCAATCCGAATGATAAGGCATGCTGTGATCAGGATGGACAGCACACTGCAGCGCTTCATCAAATTGATATAGTTTGCCTTTTTCCTCTTTTGAATCAATCATTAGAGGTAAAAAAAAAAAAATAGCACACAATGCACAGAGGAAAAGCAGTGTGCAATAAATAAATAAAAAAAACTGCTGCTTTTCTCTTTCTTTATTCTGTCTGTATGATTAGGCAGCCATTTTTTACTGCTTTCTTTTTGTCTCTCATTTATATTTGTCACCCACACACACACGCACGCACCCACACACATCTGTTCCATTCACTGAATGCCAAAACAACTTTCTGAAACTCTCCCTGCCTGCCTTTTGTTTTGTTTTTTTGTCATGTCTGTATTGTATCAGTTGTAAATGGAGTAAAGAACAGCTCAAGTGGTGAACAATTGGCTAGTACACAGCTAGGCCATCTGAATCATTATAATCACAGAAAAAATTTTAACAATACCAAATCCTGTCAAATTATCCAACAATAACAAATAATTAACATCAGCTAAATAAATAAATCATTATCATAAGATAAGTTACCAAGCGAATCCACTTAAGCTACAAATTGTGAATACGAGTATAAGTACCTGTCGTTGACGGTTACAGAGTTTTTAGAAATAGTTAAAAGGTTAAAGCTAAAAATAAGCTAATCAGCTTTAATGTAATCAGTGATATTATTATTTCAGATTGAAGCCCACGTACTGTACATGTCTCTCTGTCTTTTTGTAAAGCAGAAATCTCTGCCTAACGTATTAATACAAAGAATTTGAGCATCTTACGTCTTGTTCAAGCTAAGTTGACTTTTTTCGAATACAGTCCCTGTTCGGTAATCAGAGAGTGAATGTTGTTGTTGTCGGTCATTCGGCTGATGGTCACCGACCCCTTGCCGACCATCGGCTCGACTGCGGACCATCCAGTCCGCACATACAGTACAAGCTTGGCGACAGCCCTTCCTGACGCAAACCTCCTATTTTATCCGGACTTGGGACCGGCACTGCATCCAGTTGGCTGGAAATCAAACCTGGGCCTTTCCCAGGCAGGCGAAACACCTACCACTAAGCCACCAGTGAATCAAAGAGTGAATCACAGATGAAAAATCGAAAAAGTAGATTGAATAAGGATGTAGGTCTTAAAACGACTCCAGAGCGTTAAATTTGAACTAATCCTAGTAAAAATATTCAGTTTAGCTTTTCTAATTAATATCTATCAGGGCAGGTGTTTGTTTACCTTGAGTAATTAGCTTATTAGTAGCTTATGTCTGTCTTTAAAGATTTAAAGTAGATCAGTGGTCAATATAGATATAGATGTATATAGATAGATATATAGATAGATATAGATATACTGTATATGAGACTGGTTTTGGGTCCTTCAAAGTATGCAACGTAAAGAAATCATTGAAAGTGAGTTCTGACCAATTTACAATACAGACAAAACCTTTCTTTTATGTACAGTACTGTATATAGCATAGATAACAGCATCGTAGTGAGGACACTAATCAAATTTAGCACCACTCTAACACATTTGACCCACAATAACCTTTTAAAAGCAGATTACACCTGACCCATGTTGTACTGTAGCTATTCACAAAAAGTTGCAGTCCCAATGCACCTTATGCACCAACTGCAGCTTCTACATTTAAAAAAAAAGATTTTATTTCAAGTGCTGGTAAAGTAGTAGTGACCACAGGAAGACGTCCCCCCGTCTCTATGTACCCTGCAGGCCTGCTGAGGACACACAGCTTTGCTTCGGGTCAGCGTTAACAAGCAATCATACAGCACGTCTCTGGAAGGCAGGATGGAAATAATGACTCTCTCCTTCTGACTCACACACACACACATACACACACATCCCATATCACTCCATATTCCACCCACACCCTCAGCATGTAGACAGTAAAGCTTAATTGAGTGGCTGTATAGAAGTGTTAAACACAGACAGAGCTAAATACTGCCGATTACACAAAATGCAGCAACTACGAAAAATAACCACTTTTTTATTGTAGAGAGATAGTTTTTGTATGAAACATAAACACATACACTATACACATGAATTTTCTTTTCTATATTTTCTTTTATATTCTTGGACTAACGCTCAGGCAAATTGCCATTGAAGAACCACCAATGGCTAAAACGAATACCAAATTGGCTTCCAAAGTGCTTCATAAAAGCTATTTTGGGAGCGTGGCAGTGCTTGAAACGCTACGTATGCCTAATTGATGAAAAAGAACATTTCACTAGTAGAACTCTTGGCCATGTGAACGTTTATGATTTCTCGCCTACAAGAACGGGTGGGGCCGCTCCATGGGCCTACGTTTGTGGCAGGGAAAAAAAAAAAAGGAACCAAACTCACTTTTGAACTAACTCAATGGAACCAAACTCATGGCTTTAAAAAAGCCACTCCAATATACATCGCTTGTTAAAACTTGACAGACTGTTTTGGATTCTGCGGTATGTTTTTTACAGCGGTTGATGTGGACAGAAAACCTGGCTCAAATCATTTCAACATGCGCTAACTCGACACAAGCTTTCGTTCTCCACAGCTTTGCACAGCACTCGGTTGATGTTCAAATCTGTTGCAATGTACAGTACACAGTATGAGCGAAATTACCTGTAGCCACATTTACAGCACAAACAGCAATGTTTTTTGAGGAATAAAATCAATCAGCATGACATCTTTAACACTAAAATGTTACTAGCTTAAAGCTAAAACAAAATGTGATGTGAAAATGTTAACTTTATTAGCTGAATTATTGTTCTGAATATTTCAGCCTAAATAATATCTAAAAAAAAATTATTAGCTAGATAATGCTAAATAAAACCAGTAATTAAAATCAGTAGCTAGGTTCACTAGCTAACGCTTCATCTTAAATCATATCTAAAAAAATAAAAAACATCTATTTGAAATGAATTAGCTGGGTAATGCTAAATAAAACCAGTAGGTCTACTTAAAATCAGTAGCTAGGTTTACTAGCTAACACTTCAGCTTAAATAATATCTTTTTTTTTTTTTAAACATCTATTTGAAATTCATTAGCTAGATAATGCTAAATAAAACCAGTAATTAAAATCAGTAACTAGGTTTACTAGCTAACACTTAGCATGCTAACAACCATAACACAACCATAACACATTCCTTCTGTGCTTAAACCTAATAGCCATGCTTGCTAGAAAGCTCATCTAACATTAGAACAAGTCTGTGAGCTAACAGTCCTTAGAAATTAAAAGAAATATATTTTACAAATAATCAAAACATCTAATTGCAAAATCGCAAATTTCACAACCTACAGTAGCAAACAGACTGTCATTGCATGATTAAACATAAAAGCTGGGTTTGCTAGCAAGCTATGTAACATTAGATAATTACTGAAAATAAATCAATGCATTTTTTTTTATAATTAAACCCTGTCAGGAAGCTAGCATGCTAAGTATACATAGAGAAGTCACTAAAACATCTCTGCCCATCTGGAAAGCTATTAATATTTTCCCTGCACTCAGACTGCAGTACAGTTATGGGATATTTGATACCAGTTAACTTGGTAAGAATTTAACTAAAGAATGTTACAGCTTCTCATACAACCTGTTATATGATTGTGTTTTATAAAAAAAATATACGAGGTACATCTGCTTCGTCCTGAGTTGAAGCACCACACTTTGCAAATGCAACTGAATAACTTGTTTTAATTTCATTCTACAGCTGGATGTTCTGTTACTTGTGAAATGAACACACTGTTCTAGCATTTCCCGAAATCTCTTCTATCTGCCTTTTCCTTTCCAGGCACATTTTCTCTGAAATGTCTGCATGTGCTCAGCGGAGATTTGGTAAATTATGGTCGCACCTCCCATCCCTCGATATGCGACTGCCATTCCTCCAACACCTCCAGCTTCTCCATCTGTCTCTTGGCTTCGTTGATACTCGAACACACCGCCTTCATTACTTGGAGGGACTCTTGCACCATGGAGTAGTCGTTGTGCTTCTTTGGCGTTCTTTTTAGCAGCTCCTGAAAACACGCACAAACATGTACATGTAATGTATATGTGCATATACACATTACCAATATACAATCGCCGGCCACTTTAATAGGAACAGCAGTGCACCTGCAAATCTTTAATGATTTATCTAATCGGCCAGTTTTTTAAGGTAAGGTTCACATCGAACAGCGGAAAGGGGGAGAAATGTAATTTGATGGGCTACTGATTTCTGTTGGTGGGAAAGGCATCAACTTTGTTCACAATCAATAATGATGACACTAGCCAATCAGAGCCATCAAATCCTTAACTCAGCTGCAGTACCACCTAAGCACTATACCCAGGCCAAACGCAACAGCTCCAGCACTTGAGTTTAACTCAGGTTTACAGAAAGCTAATACAGATTACTATCAGAAGTGTTTAGTGTGAACACTTAACTGTTCCAGCTGTGGAACAAGAAGCTTCAAGGACATGAAAGAACAAGAGATTGCGGTTCTGTTATGCGAAACTAGCACTCAAGGGTGTTTAGCCTAACGCAGAAAGGTTTCGGGAAAATTTCTGGTTCAAAAATACGTTCCGAGTCAGCAGAAGCGGTCTGTTTATTTTGAAACATGGAATGCCTCAGATGGAGTCAGCTTGACGGGACAAATTCGCTGACGCATTACTGCCAGCGGTATTAAGTCAGGAAATTTTTATAGAACTTAAGGTTTGGGCTCTTTAACAAGGATCTAAAATCTTGGTGGTTCATCGCTATATGATTAGAAAAATTGCTTGTTCAAGGCTTTGTTGGTTATTTATTAGTCTTAGCTTTCTAAAGAGGTTCTACTTGATTTTCGAGTTGGACACAGGTTTTATGGGACAAACTTAAGAAGGTTATTGATCTTTATTGTACTTGACGGACTCTTGCTTTGTATAAAATCCATAAAGTTAATGAAGATGGAGTTTTTTTGGCTGTAGGTTTGTAAAAAAGCACTTTTTTACTGGATAGGTAAATCATATTGGACTGAATCTCCTTTCATATAACCCATGTTTCATATGGATGAGTTTAATGCCACTGGGCAGAAGGTAAGCAGTTCATAATGAGGGAAATAAACAGAATTTTCACTCACTCTGAGGAGCAGAGGATACTTGCAGATCCTCTGGATGGGAGCCACCAGGTAACCTTCCAAAGGAACCTCTGTGTTCTTTCTGCCTCCTAACAGCATGCAGTTCTAATGAGGAACCAAGAACCAGAACAGTAATATTGAAGCAAAAAGAGTAAGGATATAACCAAAACTCCAAGCTCAATGGAACAAAATGAGATGTGCAAACCAAAAAAGGTTCACTCAATCCCATAGGCTAGTGAGACTGAGACGAATAGTGCTAAATAGTACCAAAATACCAATAGGACAAGTTCAAAACAAGAGCATGATGCCAAAGAACCAATAAGAGAACCAAAAAGATAAAGCTTAAAAGCAAGGAAAATCTAAAATAAAGGAACCTCTGAGAATTAACAAATACCATATATACTGTAAAGGCAAGACAAAATAATTAAAGAGCAATTAGCCAGAATCAAGGAGAACAAGAAAAGAAAACTAAAAAAGCTTGAATGAAGATTGGAACAGGCAGTCAAAACAAGGAGGAATTGAAAAATGAGTCAGAGAAATAACAGACCCAACCGAGCAACAATGCAGAAGCAAGAAGGACCAAAACAAAAAACAAAGACTAATGAAATTAATCAAATTAATATTAATTTCACAAACAAAGCTCAATTTATATTGTCGAGGGAGAAAAGAAAAATAAAAAAAAAGAGGTCCAAAGAGCAGAAAACTAATGAGAAATCCAATTAAACAGAACTAAACAAGTATTGAGATTAAAGCAAGGATAAAAAAAAAGAGAGCCAAAGAGCGACTGAGATGAAACTAAAATCAAGAAAATTATCAGAAGGTCTGGAAAATAATCAAAGAGCAAAAAAAGCAATAAGAAAGAAACAACGGGAGATAAACTTGTGACCAAAGATTGGTAAGAAAATTACAAAGAACCAAAGAGAGAACCAGAGAGTCAGAACACAAGGCAGGGGAAACAGAGTCAAAGAAGAAAAACTAAAAATAATAAAACAATAAAATACCACATAAAAGAACCGACACAAACCGAAGATTAATGAGACGCACCCATCGAGAACCGCAACAGAACCAGAATGCACCGAGAATGAAAGCGATGAGAAAAACAGAACCGAAGAGCAGCACAATAAAAGAAAATCAGACAGGGAAAAAAAAATACAGAAACAACGAAAAAAAACGAGAGAGAAGTTAATTGCGGTGAGACAGACTCAGCTGCTATGCCTTGTGGGTAACCAGAACCTCGGCACCTTCATAGGACACCAGTGTTCTCAGCGCCAGGACCATGAAATTCATACACATTCAGTCAAATTCAATTAGGTCACAACATACCTGGTTTTTATTCTCCAGCTATAGAGGTATCTCTAGAATTCAAGAAAGAGCATGAAGGATGGAAAGAGCGAACCAGCGGGATGGAAAACAGAGAGAGGAACTGAGGTTTGTCTTTGGTCATATTATTAATACTATTTAGGTCAATCTGGAGGTGTGATGCGATCCACAAACTGGTTTTATGGAGGTTTTAAGACGTGAGTGTGTGGCTAGTGCATTGAGGTGTGTGGGAAGGTTTGTAGGAACCTTTGAAGATTGGTATGAATGGTGTTAGAATACTGTATGTTGATACAAGGGTTATGAGATTTACATACTGTATGGGTACGTGTGCAATACAGGATTTGAACCGAATACTTACCAGAAGACACGTGCGAACACTTCTGATCTTGTTGAGCTCCAGCAGAAGCCTCTGGGCTTTTTCGTGGTTTCCACAGTACTCATCGTAAATCTGAAATCTGGCCCTCTGAGGACGGACACAAGCACACATGTACACATGCGAACTGTTTAGAAACAGCAAGATCGAGTAAAGTGTGTCTCAGTTACACGCAATTCTGAATTTGAACTGAGGCCCATTGCCCTCTTGTGCATTATTGCAAATACAATAACAAGAATGTCAATATTAAATGAAAAGGGTGCTTAAGCTTAACTTGAAATATAAGTCGAAATGATCTTTATCTGAAACAATTGCATCTAATGTTTAATCAGTCTATTGGCTCAGTATTTAAACATTGATTAAAACATGGAAAGCAATTTATATTGTACCTTATTGTAACAAGACAAATCTTTTCAAGCCCCCACCTCCACTCCAAAATAATGTGTTCAATAAAAAAGGAATTTTTTTTTTCTTTTAATATGCAATTATTTCATGAACATTTCATGAACGTTTCCAAAAGTCACATGACTAAGGCTCGTTATAATATTTGATTAAAAAACGTGGCTAAGAGGAAAAGAAAGAGCCAGAAGTAAACAGTAAGAGATTCTGCAAAGGACAGATTTAAAGTAAAAAAAAAAGCAAAAAGACTTTTTAATCAAACTCAAGTTGACACAGCTTTACAGATCTGGTGATCTTTCTGAAGATCTGCTGGCGATCAAGTGCTTTTTTTCTGCAATCCCACATCTTCTATTTCACGTTTATACACAAAAGTTTCAAACATTTGATAAAATAAGACGAGTACATCTTTAAGCACGTGCGGAACCAGAATCTGAATACACGTAACTTTCCATGTGTAAATAATGACGCTTCTTTGGACAAAAGTCTTGTTAAATTCCAAAGACGACCCTAAAGCTATTAGACGATGTACAATGAAGTTTCTCGTGGACTTTACATTTGATACAAAAGTGACTGAAGTACATCTAGAATTTTAATCTTAGCAAGATGAATTTTACTAAAATAAATGTCATTTTTATGGCGCTTTTAACAAAGAGACATTTTCGCAAAGCAACCTTACAGAATTAAAGATTATGGATCAAATTTATGGATAAAAATGTCCCTGGCAGCACCATGGCATAGTGTTTAGCAGTGTACCTTGGACCTCCAGGGTCGAGGGTTCGAGTCCCATTTCAGGTCACCGGGTGTGCTTGAGATGTTTTCTTCCGTGTACCGCGGTTTCCTCCCACAGTCCAAAGACATGCAGGTTAAGCTAATTGCCCATAGTGTGTGTTAGTGTGTGCGTGTTTGTGGTTTGTGATGGATTAGCACCACGTCCAGTGTGTTCCCCGCCTACTGTAGTACCCTTAGGCCCCGAGGCTCCAGGCCTCCCATGACCCTAAATGGTGTTAAACAGTATAGAGAGAGAGTTTGTCCCTGATGAACAAGCTGGAAAACTTCCTGAGATGATAAGAGGGAGAAACCTTAAGAGGACACCACCCTCATTTAAGTGGATTAGGTGGCTAATTTAGGCAAATCAATAATTTCATGCACAAGCTAATATCAAATTACATAAACTTACATAAATTTTACACACAGCGACTGGCCCCACACACATTTTTTTGTTACATCAGCATTTTGGGGACTATTGCTTAGTTACTGTAGATGTAGACTGTAGAGCTGAAATGAAAATAGGACTAATCTTGAAGCCGAGCATTTACAGACAGCTAAAAAGGTTTTTCATTTTTTAATCCCGTGAGTCAGAGTGACAGAGATGATATTTGCTTTGGTCAGTGGTAGGTGATACTTAATCTCGAAAATAGGTGCGGTTTTCTCCTACTGAATTATGTTTTAAGTGTTGCTTGGCACTGATAGACTCGGGGTACGGGCCTACCACAGGGGAAATGTCTATTTAACTTTAGAGTTTACTGTGTTATTACGGCTCACGGGAGGTCTAATAGCGAGAATTAGAATTAGCAGTGCACAGAACCACCTGTCTAAGTATAGGATAGTACGTAGATTAGAGATTGTACTCTACCCATAGTAATGGATTGTCCAGATGTTTGGCCCCCACATCGTGCCTTAGAGGTGGCCAGATCGAGCATGTGCTACTGTATACACTCATTCTCACTCATTCTCTACAAACCTGTTCAGGATTGAAGGAGGCCTGGAGAATATACCAAGGGAACTCAGGGGGGGGGTACAACCTGAACAGGGTTCCATTCCATCACAACAAGCATGCACACACTAACACACTACGGGCAATTTGGAAATGCCAGTTAGCCTAATCTGCATGTCTTTGACACTGGAGTACCCGGAGGAAACCCAAAAACATGGGGAGGTCATGACAGTCGGTTTCTTAGCAGTTACCCTACAGTATATACTGTACGAATATAAATGCCGTATATATATACAGTAAAATGTCCCCGAAAACTGAAATTTTGTGATGCTTATTTTAAAACCCATCAAGTAGTTTGTATCATATTGTTTTTCTCATATAACCCATTTTCAGTGTGTCTCTTGAAAAAAATTAATCTTCTTTTTTTTTTTGTCCACAGGATCCATGGGATATATCACATGTACCAGGAATGCCTTTTTCACGAGACGCAACCCTCCCAGGAGAGACTACAAAGAGACGAGGATAAGAAAAACAAGGTCTCGCGAAGGAACGGGACAGAGCCTTTACCGCAGCTGCACCCACAAATTTAGCCTCTCTACACACTCTGTTATAAAACATGTGGCTTTTCGTTCGGATCTTTCAGTCACGCTACGATTCAAAGGTAAAGCAGAAGCAGAACTCGGTGCTACAGAGCATGCCGAAATGCGACAGAACGTCAGGTTGTACTGTGAGGAAAAATATTGGAACAGATGTAAGTTATTAGGGGAAAAATAACCCAGAAGTATGAATAACTGGCGATTTGGCATGGTCTGTATGGATTTCGAAGCGAAGGGACGGAATTAATCTTGCTCATACATTGTATAAGTATGTTGATTGAAACTAGCCATTAAAACCTGATTTAAAGATAAATTTTACTACAATTTAGTTGTATCCAATTCCTCCCCGTCACTAGGGGGCTCCCACATTAAGCTAGTACTACCGCTAAGTCGGGAGGCCGAAGACTATCACGTGTTTACTTTGAACCACATGACGCCAGCCGACCGCATCTTTTCAAACTGCTCGCTCACGCACCGTTGGGGCGGAGTAACACACTCGGAGGACAGCGCTATCCGCTTCTTCTGCGTGCGCGAGCTCACAGACGCCCCTGATTGGCTGTAGAGCCGTGATTAATGTGGGAGCACGAAGTACCTCTCATCCCTCCCCTCTGAGAGAGCTCGGCCAATCAGCTCTCTCTAGACCTCCGGCTGTAAGAGGTTTTAGCATTTTGTGCAAGATTTAGCGACGACATACTGTAGCACCATGGGGTCAATGTTATCAAGGATTATTTTAAATGTAAGAGGGATAAATCCATAAAAGGTTAACTGATGTTTATTGACTATTTATTTCAGACTTTATTAGAAATTATGATTACATGTCTTTTCTAAATGTTTCGATTCTTTTTACATGCAAAAATAGAAATATTGGTAATACTGTTAATATTTTTGGGTGGCTGGAACGGATTATCTGCATTAACATTATTTCCTATGGGAAAATGCGTTTCGCAGTACGAATTTTTGCCTTAAGAACTCGCCTCCGGAACAAGATTAGATTTATATAGTACGCCAAGGTACCACTATAATGAATCTATTCCAATGTATATAAATAAAAAAACCTTTTCTGTGCTACAGTGTCTAGCGCTGTAGCTACATGTTACTGTATATACTCTGTTCAGCTCACTTCCATAAATCCATTTGGTTGGTTAAGCAGGAACAGAGGATCTGATAATAAAGAGAATTGCTGAGAAGTCCAGATCCGGATTGTGCTCGTCCAGTTGACGATTCCTGTTTTACTCTTTATTCTATAGGGGTGTGTCGAGAGAACGGAAATGGGAAGGACAGACAAAAAGGTCAACATGTGTGTGATCTCAAAGACTCACGAAGTGAAGGAAGCAGCGTCCCACTTCGTTATGCGGGTGGGGGTCTGGGTGCAGCAGCTCCTCCACCATGGCCAGGAAGTCTCTGTGCACACACAGGATCTCCTCCAGGTTGGAGAATAACACCTGGTGGGAACACGTGGAAGATTTAATGATAATGATACCAAACAGCATGGGTGTGTGTGCATTTTCGTTAACTATTCTTAATATTAGATTCTGCATGCTTTGTTCATTTCATAATCAAGACAGGAACATCGGGGGCATCAACCTAAGACTCAGAGATTAGTCTAGACAGCATTTCTGCACTTGATACTTGATAACCATAACCTCTGGGTGACCCACAACTACATACACACACTCACATACACACACACACCACATCCTCCAACACAGATGCTCATGTATGAGCCAAAACAAGCAGGACACACGGATTCCATGTTTATGCCCCAAAGTAAGCAAGTACCGTGCGTCACTAGCACTTTAAGCCGTGGCCTTGTGACAAACTCTTTAAAATAAACTCCAGCTGCTTCCGGCGTCTTCCTGTCTTTCCACCTTCATGCAAAATTTGACTATTTTCAGCTGGATTTAATTGCACTTGGCAGTGTTTGACCCAGGATGCATCGAAAGCACCATTTAAAAAAAAATCTTGTATATTTAGGAAATCATGGTTTACCTTAACCATCTCCTCTGTGATGTTCTTATCAATTTTAGCCACAGCATACTGGTTTAGCCGATGCAGGAATCCCTGTTTAAAAAAGAAAAAAGTTAGTTATATAGAAATATGAGAACAAGCAAAGCTGAAAAGATTCAAACTGCAAAATTTCATTCATCTTCCACAAAGGTATTGCAAAGGCAAACAGGTACAGCAGGAGCATATTTATTCAATGCTTAGATCTTTCATGATTTTTTCTTTTTTTTAAATAATAGGATTAAATAATGAAACGACGGAGATTTTATAAGTCGTTTAAAAAAACACTCAAAGTTCAGGAAGTCAGCAAACCAAATAAATCATCTGAGAAAGTCCCAGAATGCTGATAACCAAGTGTTATCTGTTCTCATTTTATCACAGCAAGTAAAACTCCAAGCTCCCTGTTTGATCCACAGAGTGAGCGCGATAAGGTTTGTTTCTTTCCGATTTATATATCTCACAAATAATATAATAAATTACAGCTATGCTGCAACAATTTTTAATCGTTCTGACTGCAAACGGCAGCGACCCAAAAAGAGAACATGATTAGAATTTAAGAAATCTAAGAGGTGGTTTAGTGGTCAGCACTGTCGCCTTGCACCTCCAGGGTCCGGGTTCGATTTCCGCCTCGGGGTCTGTGTGTGTAGCGTTTGCATGTTCTCCCCGTGCTTGGTAGGTTTCCATCGGGTACTCACAGTCCAAAGATTAAGTTAATTGGCGTTCCCAAATTGCCCATAGTGTGTGAATGTTGACCAGAGGTCCTACCGTGGGAATAAATACTGTACAATGGTCCCTAGTTGGACTACAGAAGTTCCTGGATGGATGGAAGAACATTCCTACTTTGGGTAATAATGGTTTGGTTCATAGCAATCAAAGCAACATCATACAACCATTAGAACTGACCTTTTTTTAACCTTTTGTGTATAAGCCAAACTAAAAAAAAAAAAAAGGTAATGCTAATTTTTTTTTTTTTTTCATATTTATGGGATAATAAATTGCAATCACCCACGAAACTCCATAAAGGGAGAGGCTCACACTAGTGAAAGATCACCTCCTTAAATGGGGCTTGCGCTAAATCTTCCAATAAAACAGCTCGGCTACTGCTGCTTGCCGGCTATAAATAAATACGCGCGCTAACTTCCCCACCATGCACACACGCACACTCACCGTATTATGTGCGGTTCCTGAGATATGGCCAAGGCAAGTTTGTTTAACGAGGTGGGTGTTTGGGGAAAAAAAAGATAAATATCCTATTTTTATAGTATTTAAATTACTATTTTGTAATAAAAAGGAACCATCTGTCTCTTTTTGACATGAGGATTTCTCTGCTACCCCTAAAAAAACTTTTTAAAGCAAAAGAAATGCAAGTTTTTCTATGACAGCTAGAATAAACAGCTTGGATAGTAAAAGATCTAAGAAGAAAAATCTATTCAGTTATTCTCACAGTTCTTATCAATTAACGTGACTCCAAAATATTTTTTTATATTGTATTTGAGGTGGTAAAATGTTGATGTTCCTCTATGATCCTGCAGGTGGCTCTAAACTAGTATTAAACTATTCAAATTATTTTCTTACTTTGTTTAGAATTGTAACAAAGTCTAAAAGAAAAAATATATATTTAATCAGGATATTTATAAAATTGTGATACTTACAAAATCGCAATACAAATTGGATCGTCACCTAGGTATCGTGATAATATCGTATCGGGTGACCCCTAGTGATTCCCATACCTATTGTACTGTATAGTGTTTACTAAAGTGCGTTAAAACAATCTTTAGGATTCAAACTTTCTGTTAAAGGATCTGGATTATAAAGTATTTATCAACCTATTGCGAACCTGTGCGACTTAATATGACGGGTCACATTTATAAATACATTTGTAGTCAGTTAACTAAACTATAAACTCACAGCCTTTGGGGGAAAAAATAATAAAAATCTTCACTTTCAACCTTTAACATTCATCATATGCTAATCGAGATCCGTGGATCAGGTACATCTTGAGATATGAAAACATTTGACAAATGTTTCCCTGCTTCAGCCACCCTACAACCCAGTTTAACGACACTGAAGAAAACTAGGCATTTCCTGTTAGCATGTCCGACCCGAGATCTTCTGATTGCGGCTACGCTGTAAACACTTTCTCCAATCTTCGAGGCGATGACGCACCCGGAGCTGATTCCAGTAAACGCACGCAAACGGAATGAGCGAGCAAAGGCTTTCTGGTAGCACGCTAATTACAGAACGCTGAATCCGCTGATTACGAGTGGCTCACATATTTTAACAATGATTCTGAAATTGGTTCCGAAGGCCCCAAGCTGAGCAAAAGTTATTATACAGTAATAGAATAGCCAGGGCAATGAGTTGACTAAGTAATAAGACTCGCTGTGGTAAACGTTTAGCGTTGATTGCCCTGTGGGAACTGTGCTGTGTGGCGAAGTGGGATCTGATTAGCAAGTCTAATTCTTATACACACACATATTGTAGATGTTGAAAAAAAAAAAAAAAACAGCGTTGAAAATTTGGACAAATTGGGATTAATAAGTGGAGCCTTTTATACCAATTTATTCAGGTCACTAGCAACCTTTTTTTTTTTTTTCGAAATTCCGAACGACGAGGGGTGTTCAAGTCAAACCAGGACTTTTGATTGCACAGAATAACAGTCATGCAAGTACCTCCCTTTACAGTATATCTCTACATAATCCCCTTCTACACTAATGCACTGATCTCAGCGTTTCACTACTGCTTGAATACCATCACGGTAGAAAGTTTACTCAGTACGCAGGAGCCACGATCCGACTGCCTGCTTCAGCATCCCAGGAGCTCCTTTAATTACCCAAACATGTGGAAATGGCCTGGAGCGAGGTCAGGATTGTACAGGGGATGTGGTAATAACTTCCAGACGAGTTCCTGTAATGTGCAAGTGGTGTTGGTGAATCATTGTGTGTACAGTTCCCTCACACGGATGTGTCCTTTCCACAAGTTTTCACAAGTTATCCATCGATTTTCCAGCACCAGACGTTCCACTCACTGAATGTTTACAGGAGCGACTGTAGTGAACTCCGAGCCACCTCGGCCGGGAACATCATTCACAGACGTTCTATAAATGATTGCGCTGTTCAAATGTCATCGCCGCACTGTGTTTGAAGTCGTCTATAGATATCAATCGGTTTTTACGCCTTGAGAAATTTCTTCACAAGTCCCGGTTTGACTTTAAACGCCCTTCTTATTTCCTACTTTATTGGTTGGTTGGCACCGTAGGCAGAAATATTTTAATGAAATCAGGAACTTATTCCAGACGTCCAGGTGCTCTTGGCACGTTGGTGCATAAACTGCAGCAATCACAACAGATTCTAGTTCCTGAGCCATAACACTGTTTCAAAGAACTCTTTCAAAGAACCCAGGATTTTAAGACGCAACACGGTCCAAGATCCAAATTTTAGTTCCTGGGCCAGAGCACAATCCAGCAGTGTTTCTTTTACTACTCTTTTACCTTGAATTTTCTTTGCAGATCGGACCAATTCCTAACCAATCGTTCTCTTCCATAGCTACAAGTCACATGACCGACAGTTCTCTCATTTATTTTTGTGAGAAAGCAGGAAATACTGTATGGATTAAGCTTGTATAGTCTGAGCATTATCTTCAATTGTCTACAATAATGATGGCCAACCCTGGTCCTGGAGCACCCCTGTCCTGCCCTGTCCTGCCCTGTCCTGCCCTGTCGTCTCAGCTCCCAGCACACCTGGTTCAGCTCATTAACAGACATTTCTGAATACATATTTGTGTTGTAGGGTAGAGGGGTTCTCCACGACCTGGGTTAGAATCCACTGTTGGAAGCAGTTGAGGACTCAAGATGCTTGAGTTGCTGTGCAGCTTGTTTCAAGAATGAACATTGGGAAAAGAAATTTAAAAAATGTGCAAAGAATCAAAAACACTGACCAGGAGCCAAGGGTTTGCATGGAATTGACACTTTTCCATTTGGTCACTATGTTACATGACTACCGAGAAACCCCCTGGAATACAAACTTCACACCACTGTTTGGTTAAGAGAGCGTTCTCAATGTTCAGTTCGTGTTAACTTCCTGAGCACTACGAAAACGAGGCGTACAATTAGTCTTTCAGGTCCAATAGCTCCTCTAAAAGCAGCACTGCACCGATGGAAGCAGCTGTACAATGTTTGCAAGGGAACATAATATAATCAGTGAGACTAGAGCTATAATCTGAAGACCATGGTGGAGCCGAGCACCAGTTTCCTGTCTGTCTGTCTGTCTGTCTGTCTGTGGATCTCCAAAGAGGGACCATGAACATGAGAGCACTAACAAGAAACACATGCTCCCAAATAGCGTTTATATACAGACAGTTGAAAGCTGATTTCCATGACCGGATGTGCTTTGTTCAGGAAACTCTACTTGTCTGAGACGAGCACAATCAGAAGCAGGCGTCTTAGCAATCAACTCACCAGGATAGTTTTGGAGCATGGGACAGGAAACAATGGGACTTTCAACAGCTTGCTGGAAATCCCAGTCTGGCTTACATATGATAATAGATTTCATTAGAGACCGAAGCTGAGACTGTAGAGTTTTATCTAAAGTCATAGACATGAGACACAGCTGCTCCTAAACGATTGAGGTCTTGAAGAGGACTCAGGATAGAATGGTACTGTACTTTAGGTACGGACCAAAACTAAACAAAATGAGGAGGAAAAAAAAAAAAACAATGTGTGCTTTCTCGAAGAGGCCTTGAGTAAAGCAAAATAGCACCTTATGGGCATCCTGTCCTGGCAGACATTGCAAATAGTTTAGTCTTCATATACACACACACACAGAAATGCTTCACTTGGCCATGTTTGAGCAGGAAATCCAGGATTTATTATACACAGACCAGACGATTGATTGCCCCAAAACTCTGTAGCATTTCTCAGATCATAGTTGAATCTCAACAGATTATTTTTACCATGCCTGGAAAAATGGTGTTCATGCAAAACCTGGCTCTCTTTAATCGCCACGTGTTCTCGCACCTGCAGCGGTGATGAATGCAAGAAACCTGGCAGGAATTTTTGGTTGTCAAAATGTTGTGGCGGTGTTATTTTGGCAACACTATGGTTATTTTTTTGACTTTGAGGAAATTGTGTTGGAACAACGTTGACTATTCAATTCAATTCAATTTGATTTGTATAGCACTTTTAACAATGGCCATTGTCGGAAAGCAGCTTTACGGGATCAAAAGAAAATTATGCAAACACGTATGAAATGTGTGAGAAAATACGCGTGAATCAAAATGATCAGATCATCCGTGATGAGCAAGCCGAGGGTGACGGTGCTAAGGGAAGAACTCCCTGAGATGGAAGAAACCTGGAGAGGAACCCATCCGCATTGGGGTGATAATGGATAGTAGGGATAGTTTTGCAGTCATGTGTTAAGCAGCTGGAAGTTCAATATAACAGAAAAAGTTTAGAAGACTATATGACTATATTAATTCCAAACCTTACCAATAGAGACATGCATCCCTAGGAACATGCTGCTGATGTTAATGAATGCATGTACAGAACATCAAGTGCCGTGTATCAGGTAAAGTAATTTGGAAGCTGAGATGAACCTCATGGTAATATTTCTGAAAGATAATTAATCATTACAACTCTAAGAGATGCATCATGGCGGTGCAGTGGTTAGCACTGTTGCCTTGCACCGTCCAAGTTCGGTTTCCGGCCAGGTTCGATTCCCGTCTCTGTATGCATGGAGTTTGCATGTTCTCCCCATGCTTGTTGGGTTTCCTTCCACAGCCCAAGTCTCCTGGGATGGGCTCCAGGCCCACCGTGACCCTGGATACTGGATTAAGCGGTATAGACGATGAGTGAGTGAGAGTGAATGATCTGTATCCCAACCAAGTGTCTTACTAAATTACAACAATATAAAGTTTTTTCTTTTCCGCTATACATCACATTGGTTGTCTGCCCATGTCAGGATCACGATCAAGGGTAGAGAATTCAGGCTGGTTAGTCCCCTACCAATTAAAACGCGCCTCAACATTTCTGCTGTCCAATCTACGTAGCTTTCCAAGAAACAATCAATACTTGCCCCAATACAGTATATGCAGACTGAGTACACTATATACAGTGTAGAGTGGGCAATTCCTGACCAGATTCCTTAAGTACACACATATGATGCTGGTGTGTTATTCAATAACTGTCTAACCTAAACCCTGTCGGAAAAATGTCCCCATGTTATACAACACATCTCCAGCAAGGTCATGATATCATAATAACCGGAAGGTCTCGTGCTCCTGCACTTGTTATCTGGGTCTCTTTCTAAGAAAACAAAAGAGACAGTGAATGGAACGCACACAAAACAACACATAGTGTTCCCTTCCTGGCACAACAACATCCACCGAACATGACAAAGGTGAGTTCATTAAAGCGGATTGTACTGATGTGTGTCCTGTACAACAAATCACCATAGATTTATGTCTAATGTACAGTATGTGAGAAAATATGAGAAATAATTATCTTTAAAAAAAATTAAAGAACGTTCCCCATTGCTTAGGCAAAAGATTTTAAGAAAGACTTTGAGGCCAGAATTTGAGGTCAATACAAGTTAAACACCTGGCATATAACGTATTCTATTACTATAGTGGCGTGCATAAGTATTTGCCCCCTTGAACTTTTTTATATTTTGTAGGAACTGAAATAGACTTCATTAAGATTGCGGATCTACGCAAAAGTTTAAATGTTGTGAAAAGCTGTGATTGCAAAAGTATTCATGAGATGATTTTAAATACCGTCAGATTTTCTGTTTATCAGTAATGTGCAAGTGGTGTTGGTGAATGTTGGGCAGTTTTATGCCATCATTCGAGAGAAAGTCCTGTCTTGACTCGAACGCCCCTTGCTTATTGAAAAACTAATTCCATCCAGAAATATCTTATGAAAAATAATAATAATACAGATTTTGTTTGCTAAATCTAATAAAAATTAGTCATGCCAACCCTACATGGCCTTCCACTGTTCTTAGTAAACTGAATTCCCTGCATTATCATATTGCCACATGATTGGCCCCTGCCAGTCACATGGTCAGTAAATACTCAGATACCCTTTACAAGAAAAACAACACCTGTCTCGCTCACTCACTCATCGTCTATACCGCTTTATCCTGTGTACAGGGTCGCTGGGTGTCTGGAGCCTATCCCTGGAGACTTAGGGCACGAGGTGGGGTACACCATGGACAGGGTGCCAATCCATCACAGGTCACACACACACTACTGGCAATTTGGTTACACCAATCACACAATTTGGGAATGCCTAATCTGCGGAGCATGCAAACTCAAACCTGAAGCGGGAATCACACCCGGAGGTGCAAGGCGACTGTGCTAACCACTAAAGCCTGTCTGTCTGTGCAATTAAATTAATTGCCTCAAAAAGCATGTGTACGATTTTTTATTTTTTTTTACAATGTTTTTGGTAAGTTGTTATGTAACGTGTTATATAAGTTCATAACAGGATTTATAAACAGGGACAGCGGTACATTCTGTGCAAATGAAAAAAAGACTTTGTCGCTGTGAATGTGATAATTAGAAACAGTCTGCTTTTGTTTGAAGATGATTCACTTGATTCTTTGTTGTTTTAATTAGTCCAGACTTTTATTTAGCGTCAGATAGCAAACTTTATTTCGCCAAGCTTAGCAAGTTGAAATGACTTCGTTATGCTTAGTGGTAAATGTGTTTAAGGTAAAAAAAATTAAAAAAAAAGATGTTTTTTGGTGATTTAAAACCCTACAGAGATAGCCATTTCAGTCTTATCAAACGGGCTGATAATGTGAAAAGGCTACGTCTGCAGAGTTTACTGAAGCCGTGGAGACAACTGTGTGTATAAACAGTCCTCATTCTGAATACGAAAGCTGTAAAAATTGAAATGAGGTCTTGAGCTCCTATATAAAATATAAAAAAATCACAGAAAGTACAGGTTGTTTGGTGCGAGGTTTCAGTTTTGTGATCTGTAGTGAGAAGACACGTTTGTCCTAGCGCCCGGTCTCTCCTAAGTAGGTTAAAACCTGCCGAAATGTAAAACGACTGCAAAACAAAGGACATTCTGTCACTCGCAGACAAAACAGGATGAAAGCCACATGTTTGCGACTCCTTCAAGAGAGACGAACAGCAGGTGACCGTCCGCAATCCTGTCATTAAGCAGAAAGTCCTTGTGTGAGTTAAGGCAGAAATGGAAAATCTGTACATTGTGTGTGTGTGTGTGTGTGTGTGTGTGTGTGTGTGTGTGTGTGTGTGTGTGTGTGTGTGGGGACAGCTGTTTTGAAAAAAAATATCTCCCAACAGTTTAAAGAATTAAATATTCCAATCTTGGCTGGGCTTGGCTTATGGATGTACGGTTGTGAGATTTCCTCACACGCCTGCCCTCGACAGGAAACTGGTGTTGATTTTCTTTCCGTGGAGGAAAAACTTCATTTATCAGCCTTATTACTGCACTGCCTCGACTGTCTGGATATACAGTACACACCACCAGTACAGTAGCTATATCAGGACGCTATCAGGCTGGTGAGGCTTATTATATAAAAGATGTACCGAGACAGTGCCGTCTTTCAGCGCAAATCTTTTAGCGAACATACCGGGACTCGTCTCGGGACACAATCGTATCCACAGTCCTGGGAAATGTCCACAGCAAGGACACAGTTCTGATCACGCTCAACCTGTCCTTGGATATAACAAAAACTCATTCGCAGATGTTCTTCATCCTCAATGGTAACAGTATAATGATATGTGCATGTGTATGACGTCCTCTTATTCGAAACATATTGTAAAGAAAACTCAAGCATAGGAAGTACAATGCGAGTAAAATGCTATAGCTGTTGTCACCAGGAAGGACAATAAGGAAGTCAATCACATACAGGGACAGTAGAAGTCACAGTGAGAGGAAAATCAGATCTGGGTCAGAATAATAGGAAATCTACAGTACAGTACATTACATATTACAATAGTAATGCGGATTTCTTTCACTTGAAGAAATTATATTCTGCCTGGTCCACTGGCTCCTCAGCCGCTACTGAGTGTCTGAACAAAGGAAGCGATTTGGGTCTGTACGATGGCCTGAATTTCAATTCTGTCTTTTTTTCAAAGCCTTTGTAGCGGAAAGAAACATGGATTCAGGAGCATAATGCGTTTTAATTACACCAGCTCCGAATTACCAGCTCTTTAAAGCACCGTTAATGATCAACAAATGCGCCGAATAATAGAACTCAGTGCAAACATCCTACTGAATATGCATCAGTGTTGGACTCTATATTTACTCCAAAGCTGATTATGCAATTCTGTGACTGCCTAGGGCCTGGATCGTGATCACGCTGACTAAGCTGGACTTTTAGTTCCAAGCCTTAGTCAGTCCTTACCAGAACATTGTCACTGTCATTACCGTGCTGCTGATTAGAACCGCGGTAACTATGAATGAGACACTATTCCCGGAACAACCGCCACGAATGTCTGGATTTCCTTTGAACCGCTTTCCTCAATTATTTCCCCCAATCCCTGTCACAAAATTGGTTGCTGCAAGTTGTAAAAGAAGACCAAGAACTTTTTTTTTTTTCTTTGTAAGTCCTTAGAGACAGGCCTGAATGGGAATGAAAAGGGGACTGGCCAGAAAAGGACCCCTTGGAAGGGCTCTGGGCTGAATGCCATCTTTGTATGAAGGAAGAAACAGTGGCCTTTGCTAACCCGTCCAGCGCACCAGGCTCTGTCATCTAGACCTTCCTGGCTGAAAGAGCACAGACTAGCGAAAGAGACATGCGGATGGCACCCTGCAAGTCCGCCAAAACCAGAAATCGAATTTGATGAGCTATGTGACTGATTTGTCCTGGATCCATCCTGCACCATCGATCATTCAGTCAGTAGGTTTAACCAAAGATAAAACCTTGTTACTGCAGGTGTATTACACAATCTGTGCAGTTTCCTCTTCTAAATATTTAAAGTACCCCTCTGAACATAATAACATAAAAACGATCAAGATTAATTGAGAAGTAACCTAAAATCTTCATAAAAAGGAAATAAAAGTTGTTATACAGTATGGTGCATACTGTAGAATGGGAAAAGGGTTTGTCTACCTGTTAAAGTTCTGCTCAACATTTTGGTAGAACACATTTTTGGGTCACTGGATAATATTGAAAAATATTTTTTGAACCTGTTCTAGTCGTCACTACCACTCGGTTGAGATATGCTATGATAAAAAAAAAATCCACCTTATTAATGCGCTAGAATTTAAGATTGATGTCTTTAAATAGTAGGCCTTTTTATTTGCTTCTTAGCATATCATGAGAAATAAAATACTGTAGATCTAATGCCCTAAAACAGTTGTACTGTTGCATCCCCACACAAATATTATTATTTAAAAAATAAATATATTGATAGTTTTACCATGACACATTATCTCAACCATTTGGTAGAGGCTTATACAATAGTTAAAAACAAGCATAAAATAAGGATAAAATAAAACTAAAATAAATGACCGACCTTAAGCAAATAAAAAATGCCAAGAAAATTCACTTTCTTTTCTCTCTTTTTTTTCTGTGGATGTTAAAGGGTTAACGTGAAATTTGTCATGTTAAATTATGATTTACACAGATGGACATCTAGACGTTTGATATAGTGGAGGTATTATTGCAGGTGGTGGACAAATTGGTATTCTTTTTTTGAGCCTGCCCGCCGAGTATTGAAGCCCATTTCACGTAGCATGGAAACTTCACAAGTGGCCATTGATGCCCCTCTACGTGAGCACCTGCCTCAAGGAAGAGAGGGCACATAGGCATCCTATTCATTCTTCAGCATAATGATGCATTTACATATGCACCATCTAGTCCGTTTCAATGGAAACCTGGTGCATTTTCCTCCTCGCTATGGTTCATGAAAGCAAGCGCAGACACGGGAGCAAATTCCAGCACTGACCAAAACATCCACGAGTGCCTGAGCGAGTGAGAGCAAACTCGAATGCAGTCAAAAAGGGATTAAATTCTAACTTGGCCCAAATGCAGGTGGTTAATCAAATATGCACTGTATTCAGGTACAGTAAGCCACAACTGCATCCCAATTATAACTCAGATGAGCACTTTTTTTTTTTTTTTACCTTTTAATAAATTCTCAGAAAGTCTGACCAACAAATTAAACAGTTGCACTTTGTTTTATTTGATTACAGGTACGTGCACCAAAAAGACCCAATTTGATCTGGTTCGGACTCAGCAAAAGACTAACAGCTGTGAAAGCTCACTAAGGGTGTGTTCACACTTGTATTGACA
This sequence comes from Clarias platycephalus, assembly GCA_030068275.1. Taxonomy (NCBI): domain Eukaryota; kingdom Metazoa; phylum Chordata; class Actinopteri; order Siluriformes; family Clariidae; genus Clarias; species Clarias platycephalus. The sequence continues at coordinate 17,561,280 of JAQQZT010000019.1, read as the reverse complement.
AGGCTAGGACTTTTTTCACTCCCTGCCCATCCAAATACTGCCTCTGAACTTCGCTGGTAGTATCAGTTATCATTATCAGATGATAGGAGCAAAGCATACTTTTACAATTAACATATACTTCATCCATGGCGCATTCACATTTCAATCAAACTGCACCAAGTGAACCGAATTCCAATCAAACTGCACCGTGCAGTCCGTTTGGGAGTGGACGAGACCCACCTTTTCAAGATGTCTCAGTCTCAGTTGGTTGGTGCGCACCTCGGTTCGGATGGCTGCGTTTACAATATTTTAAAAAGCAGAACAACTGCACCAGATTTTGCAGTGTGAACGCACCCTAAAAGATGTGGCTTCAGAAGACTAAAGCAGTCCACCAAATATCATTATACCTCGATGATACTCCTTGAAAGTGTTTATAAAAACTTTGATTCACAAACGTGTTCTGATTCATTCAATAAATTGTTTTCCTTCGTTGCCAAAGCTCTGGAATGGAGCGACAGCACAGGAAGAACAGAGCACAATGTAAAGCAGGGGAGGGCCAGGAAGGAAGGAAATCCTGCTTGCCATGAAACAAAAGCAAAAGGAACTCGCCGACTCGAGCGCCCTGAAAGCTCTCACTAGCCGGTCGCATTCACAAACCTGAAACCCTACCAGCGGCTAAACGCTGTCGGCGTAAAATGTGTGAAAAGTGCAATTAAGAAAGGGAGGGTCGGTACCAAACCATTTTAAAATTATTATTATTGATTGATTGATTGATTGATTGATTGATTTTTTGATTGTTTTTGTTTTAGACTGTTTGTTTTACATTTTGTCTTGACTGATTGTCCCAGATCAAACCTAGATCAGAAGCTACAAAACTACAAAGTGTATCAATCAGGATTCAAATTTGTTTTCATGTGAAATTTAACAATACCCGAATGATGAAAAGAAGTCAGACATTCAAAAACAAATAAGACGGTGATCATGGAAAGCTACATCGGGCTAAATGAGAGTGGTGGGTCTGAATAGCTGGCTTTGTTCAGAAGCTCTTTGTGTCTGTAGCTTGCGGGGAAGATACACAGTCTGCTATGTGACAAGAATCTTAAAATCAAAGTCAAAGACCTTCTGAACATTTTTCTGCGGAATAGACTAGACTAGAAGAGATTGTGAGAATAATGCACAACACGGAGGCAGGGCGTTGCTAAGTAGCATTTCCCACTTAAACGAGTCCCCTTAGGGTTTAAAAGGAAAAGTAGGCATATTACAGAGACAAGAATCGAATCAAATCCGATCCTCCGCGTAGCCGGCATAAAACTATCACTTCTCGTCAATACTGTGTGTGAAAAAGGAAAAAATAAAAACTGACGGCGAAACAGTAGCGTGTCAGGACTAGCTAGCTTTTGATTGACACTGGTGAAGGTGAGGATGTTCGCAGGAAGGGCTCGTCTCCTTTCCAATTACAGCTGACAGACTTTCCACTGCCTCTGACAAATTACCGGGATGACCATGAACTCTTCACAACAGTTTTTTTAGAATGCAGAAAGCAGTTTCTGACAGCAGAACTCACAGCCACGTCGAATAGTGAAAGCTTGAGCATTTCTACAGGACATGCGTAATGTGACGAGATAATAATTGGGATTAAACACCTGCATGTCCGTAAGAAAAGCGCTTGTTAGTGAGACTAGTCAGGGGAAAAAAAGGATTTGGTTTGCTACGGAGCATAAAGATTAGACTTTGGAGGACTGGGAAAAGGAAAGAAGGGCTAGCGACCACTGTACAATAAAATAAAGTCAGCTGACAACCTGAAGGTACTGAATGATCCAAAGGAGTTTTTCTTCCCTGATGGCGCAGATATATTTCAGAATTCATATTGTGAAAGAGTCGAAGCATGAAGATTCATTTTCACATATAAACTAGACCTGATTTTGTGCCGTAATCAAAGCTAAAGGTGGACAAACAAAATATATTTTTTGGCAATGGAGTTAGTTTTGAAAAAGCTATAAAGGTGGGGCAAGTGGTTATTATTATTATTATTATTATTATTATTATTATTATTATTATTAAGTTTTTAATTAAAGTTATTAAGTGCAGCCTTTATTCATCACTTGTTAACAGGCTGGGGTCAGAGATTATATGGCGCCCCTGGAGCAGACAGGGTTAAGGTCCTTGCTCAAGGGTCCAACAGCAGCAACCTGGCAGAGCTGGGGCTCAAACCAACAACCCGCTCATCAGTAATTCAGAACCTTAACACACTGAGCCAACACCGCCCCATGAAAGTGTCAGGGGAGAGTGCAAATAATGCAAATGAGCGAAATGGCAGAGTCTCGCCTTGAGCGAACCACCTTCTTCATCATGGTATCGACCCTGCCAGGTAATTCATATTATTATTATTAGTAGTAGTAGTAGTAGTACATTTTACATTTTACATGGTCTTTAAAAACCAGAAAAAATGAAATAAATGTGATTAACCATATACACACATTAAAAAAACCTGACTACTAAGCTAAAGAAATGAGATAAAGATTAGATCACTCACTCATCATCTACCGTACACGGCTTTATCCTGTGTACAGTAGTGGGGGTTCAGGAGTGTATATCAGGAGACTTAGGGCACATCATGGACATGGAGTGCCAATCTACTCTGTAAAACTAATTACAGTTTTTCACTGTAAATTCTACGGTTATCCTAAGTTTTGTAGCATTTATATGGTATTTTACTGTTAAAATTACGAACATTTTTTACAGTGTAATCTACATGGACTTGGGCTGTGGGAGGAAACCAGAGTACCCAGGGGAAACCCACCAGGCACAGGGAGAGAACATGCAAACCCCATGCACATAGACTTGAAGTGGGAATCAAACCCTCGACCCTGGAGGAGCAAGGCCACAGAGCTACCCACTACACCACCATGCTGCCCATGATTACATGAATGCATGTGAAAGTAAACATGTAGCTCAGATTATAGTATTTGCATGTATACGGTTAACACTCTCACTGAGCCTGAAAGAAGATGTTTTGTGAAATTGGCAATCATGAAAAATGGAAGAATAGTTATTAATAATTAGTAATAGTTAGTTACTATAGATTTTAGTCAAATGCATAACATGAATTAAGTACATTTTACATATACTGTATGCTCAGTCAATAAAAGTTTCTTTTTAAATAATAGTCGTACTGTTATCTGAGTGATTTTAAATGAGCAAATTATTATTATTATTATTATTATTATTATTATTCATTTCGTAGTTTATTCCACAACATAACCTGTACATATTTCTATAGGCCTGTGTTAATGGAAAAGTCCTTAAATCAAGGCTACTGTTTCAGAAACAGCAGGAGTGAAGATTAACTGGCAATGCCGGGGTCAGGGCTTGCTCCTAGTATACATACCCCATTTGGCTCCAGTTCTCCTCACATGCTTGAGCGAAAAACAACTATAAGTCTAGTAGCCCCTGTAATAAACAAACCTGAGTGGACGAAGAAGTCTGAACTGTGTGTACGGGTCTCTTAGAGACCTCTATCTCTCAATTTCAGTTTTAATAAAATATTGAACGTGTTATAGTTTACTACTTCTCTCCTTTGCCTTTTTTATCGAACCCCAACTTGCACTTTTTTTTACATGAACATGCTATATATAAAAATACAATACTGAGGTCTAGGCCTCTGTATTTTGGGATTTTTTTTTTCACTCCCACATAGCCTCAGAATCAACATAGAATCAGCAACATCCTGATAATGTGGTGGCAGAATCTAGCTTACTATGCAGGAAAAAAATGATAATACAAGTCAGCATGATGATGATGATGATGATGATGATGATGGTGGTGGTTTTCAGTTGACCTCAAACCAGAGCTCAGTATAAAACCCATATAATTAATTGTCTATTATGGTACAACACACAACTCTATAGGCAAAAGTATGTGGACACTTGAGCATAACGCTCCTTGAGATTGAATCCTTGCTTTGCTGTTATCATAACCTCCATTCTTCTGGAAAGGTTTTCGACTTGATTTCAGAGTGCAGCTGTGGAGATTCATGCTCATTTAGAAACAAGAGCATTTCGAGGCACTGAATAGCTGATGTTGGGTGAGGTGGTCTGAAATACAATAGACATTCCATTTGAGGGTTAAAGTCAGGGCTGCGTGCGTGCAAGACAGAGGCTTGGGTTTTTCAGATCCAAGCTGGGTAAAGCATTGCTGTGTTTGTGGTGTTTTGTGAGAGGTAATAATATACTACGGTACTAATAATGTGCAAAGTGAAAAAAAACTATAGGTACTATATTTACAGTACAACTATAGCTCTTTTTTTACTATAGAAAATTAAAACATTCATGCAACATTTTGGACTGAAATTTCAGCACATTAGTGATAAGGCCGCTGGCTTAGTGGTTGCCCTAGACTGCCCAAGCACTGTCTCCTTGCAACTCCAGGGTCCGGGGTTTGATGCCCGCCTCAGAGTCTGTGTGCATGGAGTTTGCATTTTCTCCCTGTGCTTGTTGGGTTTCCTCCGGGTACTCCAGTATCCTCCCACAGTCCAAAGACATGCAGATTAAGCTAATTGCCTTTCCCAAATTGCCAATTGTGTGGAAATGTGTGTTTGAATGTTGACCAGAGGTCCTACCATAGGTGTAAAATGGGAATAAATGCAATGGTCACCATTGGCCTCCGTGGTCCTTAGTTGGACTACGGAGGTTCCTGGATGGATGGATGGATGGATGGATGGATGGGAGTGATAAAACTAACATTTATGATTACCTTCTCAAAACAGTGATTAGTATGGGCAGTGTTATAGTTTTAACAAAGTTATTAGTCTGGATATTAACTGATCTAAAGCCTATAAACTGCTATAAACTCATTTAAAAGTAATTAAGTGGGGCTTTAATTTACACGTCTCAATACGTTTCCATGCACAATTAAGTTAAGGCTCGAATATGCTTATATATTTAATCGGACTACTGTCCTTGTCCTATTATACAAGAGCACCAGGGGAATTGATTTATTGACTGAAGTATTGTATGTCCGACTCCTCTATGATGGGTAGCGATATACTCCCTTTCAGCTTGTTAGCACTGTATTAGTGGTTGACCTATTACATCACAGACCAAAACAACTGGCCAACAAGGAAACCAGTAGTACGTTGAGCGGTCAAACCATAAAGAATTCAATATATCGTACATACTGTACGCTTTACTTTTTGTGCAAATGTTATCCCTAGTGGTTATGATGTTACTTAAAGGCAGACAATATCGCCGTATAATTAGTGGCTTCTTCCGCTGTTATGCATTATGTTTGACTTCCGGGTCAATGCCCTGAGTGGGGCTTATGCGGAGCGCCTAGGTCAATTTCCTTTGTTCGATTAAATTAAGATTAAGATTCAATTATTTGTCTCATGTAGCTTACAGCACAGTGAATTTTTTTTTGCATATCCCAGTTGGGGTCAGAGTGCAGGGTAAGCCAGGATACAGTGCCCCTGAAGCAGATAGGGTTAAGGGCCTTGCTCAAGGGCCCAACAGTCCCAGCCACTGAATGCAGTGCTGGTCCCAAGCCCAAATAAAGTGGGAAGGTTGTGTCAGGAAGGGTATCCGCTGTAAGACCTATGCTAAGTTTCATACAGATCGGATGGTCCGCTATGAAAACCCCTTGACAGGTACAGCTGAAAGACTGACAACAAGTGAAGGGCCTAACAGTGTCAAATTGGCTGTGCTGGGGCTTGAACCCCCAACCTTCTGATCAAAAACTACTTCCCCTGAATTAGCCAAGTAAAGTGTAGCTTGATCCCAACAGCATTATTAACACAGTTAGTCAAAGTAACACAATAGTGGAATAGAGTGTGTCGTCATCTTGATATGATGTCACCCTTTTACTGGGAGTCAGAGCAATTCATTAAAAAATGAAGGTATAACATAACACAAATAATGCAGTTGGAGCCTCGCCTTACTTGCAATCCTGGTTACGACCTGGTACCTCTCAAACACAGGTCACATACTAAAAGATTTCTCACATGAGAAGCGGCAGACGAGGCTGTGCATTGATGTTGGCGGACTTGTCATATTTATTTATTTGCACATGCTGTTAATCTATGAAGGAAAAAAAGCTCTAAAATGCATCCATTTAAAAGCTCCAAAGGATTTTAGCCTGGAGGCTCGTATAACATGGAGGCTCGTATAACACTCAGATCTGGGTCCAGTGTCCCTAAAGCCTTGCAGCGTTAAGTGTCGTGTTGATGAGAAAGATCGTTTATACTGATCTTTTATGATCATTTTATGACGACATTGTAAACAGAGAGCAATCTATAACATTTATCTCTGTCCGCGGTGCATCCAATTAAAATACAGGGCTAATATGAATATATTTTTTTTTCCTCGGGAAAGGAATACGTCTCACTTGAGACCCAAAGGGGTTGTATACCTTAACGGAGTGCAGAGCCCCAACAGGAAAATAAAGGCAATTTCAGTTTTATGGTGCCACAATTTCATTTTTACGAGTTTCATTATCAAGGTTTAAAAACATGACATTGGGTGGCCGATCCTTCAAGCCACAGGCCATTGCACAGCAAAATGTCGCACAGGGACTAGTTAATCGAGCCTGGGCTCAGAGGAACACCCTGAACTCTCAGAATCTGTTTTGCTACTGAAACTAAGACATTTAACAGATTTCTTTCACTCTTCCCAGACTTGATTTTTAACCCACTTACGCACTTCATGAAATCAATGATGTAAATAAGTATTTGAGCAGATCTCCAGAAAGGTGTTCCAGTATTATAAATACAATGTTTCAAGGATTGTCACTTATACATAAGACTGTCAAGATTCTTGGCTTCCAGCTATCAAAAAAATAAACAACTATCGAACAGCTCCCGTTATCAAGATGAACAGTTACATAAGACATTCAGGGGAAATTGCAAAGACAGGCCTTTAGGACGTTTCCTTTCTCTGGGAACCAGAGCCAAACATCTTTTAGTTAATGTGTTTCTAAAGATTCTCCAAGACGTACTGATACCTTAACCAGGTCTAACCAGCAATCCTAATCTCAGGAATCCTAATCTCAGGAATCCTAATCTCAGCAATCCTAATCTCAGTTCACCAAGCCGTATTTAAGGTACGCATCAGACCTGACACGGAGTCTGGAATTCCTGACCTCTTAAGAATTCCTTCATCAGGATATATTTTTTCATGAGTGAAGGCACCAAGCCCAGGCTCTCGCGTCAGAGCCCCCTCTGGCAGTTTCTCCATGCCTGTCTACTAGGAGCCAAACTGTCTACCACAGACCCCCTCCACCCAAAACCTAACAAACACAAATGCCCTCTGTTCAACATGGCACAGATCCCCTGATACCTCCAGGCGACAAAAAGCCCCAAGTCAATCATTGATCTCTGACGGTCGACCTCGACAGGCCTTCGGGGCTTACTCTTAAGGTGCTGTGATGATCAGAGACAAAGTCTGGTTAAGTGCGTCGGCGTAACTAATGAAGATGAGCTGTGAAAACGAACAGTTGGGACCTGAGTGGAGACTTTGATCTTTGGTGCCTTGGAAGATGTTTCAGTAGGGGTTTTGACTTCTGTATTAAAGGAGGGAAAAAATCTATCCTGAAGTAGTTGCACATAAATATTTAACATTTGACAAATAGCTGATAATTGTGCCATTGGGATCTCATCTGGGCATAAAAGACAGAGATGAAGCACCGTTTAAGTCCTTTAGTTGCTAACACAGCTATGGCATTGGTCATCTCACAGACTGCTGATTAACCTAGCCTCTGGGAAACATAACATTACACAGTGAACAGCTTTATTGCATTCTGAAACCATCCAACGTTCAAACCACTCCATGGTAGTGATGGGGCGTTCATGAACGATTTTTTTTTTTTAACAAGTCTTTAACGTGACGCAGAAGAACGAGTAGTCTCAGAGAGTGATTCGTTCATTTTCTACGGGACGCACGTACATGAAGCATCGCAAAACCTCCATAGGTTATATACAGGAAACAGAAATGAGTAGTTACCTTCGAGTCTTTTGGTCTGAATCATTCGTTCTTTTGTCACGTGACTCTCATAAACGCTATGCAGTGCAATAGATTTAAAAGAATGAACGACTCCGAGCAGGAGATATGATGGTGAGCTGCTCATTCTGTTTATCATAATACGTCTTTAGCTGCATTGCAATATTTTCATTACTGGAACTATAGCCAAAATTTGTCTGCTGTAGACAGCTGTGTTTTGGGTCTGTTTATTGAAAATGTTACATTTTATTTTATTTCTGATCAAAAGAACGACATGAACTAAATGACTCAATAAAGATCCGTTCATTTTGATGAACGAGATTCTAAGAACCGAGTGACTAAAATGATTCAAACTTCCCATCACTATTCCATGGCTCCTACGTTGATTTTATTCTACATGCAAACAAATCCCGTTCCGAGAGCTCGTTCGTAAGTCCAATTTGTTCGTAAGTCCAACAAATATTTTCTACATACAACTGGCTATACACAGGATATTACAGCAGAGTGTTCTTAAGAATATTGCTGATGGTTGAACAATTCATGTTTAAAGAATCTTTTTTCCTCACTCCATTCCAAATCACTTTTATCTCCATCGTTATTCAGCTTCATCGCCACTGCTTTTGTACCCAGAATATGTGATCTAACTTTCGTGATTGAACATAAGAGAATGCATGTTCATATCTTTAAAAGTTCGTAACTTGAATGTTTGTATGTAGGGGACTTACTGTTCTAATATAAAATTTAACATTGCCGTTCTTCTTGTTAATTAGGAATCATAACTGTGACATCATAGCAGTGAACAAGCACCCTATCAAGGTTCACCAATATTGAGTGAAAAAGTATATCTTCGCGGGTTTAAACGCCAGGGTTGGAAACCGACGTGGACCCCTGAGCAGAGTCCTTAAACCAGATACACTCACCCCCCATGCATGCGGAAACCCACCGGGGTTAGAGGAGATAGGAGTGAAAGGTTACTCTAACAAAAATGGAAGCATCCTAAAGTTTAATAAATGCGCTAAATCCCCAGGGTGACATGTTAGGGAATATTTCCAGCTCTTTAAAATAAAGTCAGACGCTCTCCAGAGGCGGAATTAGATGATTTCTAAGAAAAGCGGTTGTTGCATTTTGTCCGAATGAAAACAATCCCCCCGACTCCACCCCACCCCACCCCGTACCTACATTAAAACCATCTGTGTCAGAGGCTCCGGCCGAGGAATGCGCACATACATATGGTGTGGGAAACAACTCTCCTAACGACATACAGCACAGTGCCCTTAGCCCTGCTCTAAAGCACAATTACCAGGGTTTAGGATGTTAACTGATGGGGGGGGGGGAAGTGATTTTCTAAATTTCTGGCTGTATTTTCAATAGTTTCAATATTGCATGGTAGTCAGTGTATACCTGACCTTACATGAGTAAATGAATAATCTTATGGAGTCGATTTCCTTATCCGAGACACGGAAATTACTCTTTTGTCTCAGACACGCAGCAGCATTTTTTTAAACACCATTTCCTCTCCTTCCTGCCTTTGAGTCTCCCTGTTTATTCCATAATACCATTAAGCTTGTGCTATTCTTCCAGTCGTGGAGGCAATTTAAGCCTGGGGCTATACAATAGCGTTAATGCGGTAAAGGAAGCAGTGACAGTCCAGGTGTTTGTAATCTAAATTCTACCTGTTAACGCTGCCGTGCTGCCTTTACATACTGTAGCTCTCGGCACGCATTCATGTTTTGAATGTTTGAGGCGTACTTGCTCAAAAACAGATAAGAGAGAGCTTATAAGTTTGAACTTCAGCAACCTCAATAAATGTGGCAGTTGGGTTAAGCCCATCTTCTCGTAACGATATTGAGAGATGAGTATAAGGTTTTTGTTTTTTAGATCATTTGATGTTTTTTTTTTTCATGACTCATTGCTTAATAGAACGTTTGCATGCAAAAAGATTGCTTAGATTGTACAGTGATGTTATGGCAACCAACTCCTCCACTTTCTTCCGTTAGAAAGAAGTTCTGGACTAATGATGCGTCGGTGAAAATGATTCCCATGACCATAAGGCTTTGAGTTAAAATTGAATGGTTCCAAGCTCTAAAATTAAACAACTTAGGTTCCTCAAGCGTTCCTTAGATGATTGCAAAGGAACCATTTATGAAAGGTTCTGCTTCGTCCCATCAAATGTCACAAAACATATGTCTTTTCAGATTATCATATAGGACCCTTTGATAACCAAAAGTGTATATGGTTAAAATATAAATACCGTATACGGCTAAAGAAAAGAACTTCATTCAGTTTTATTGCTTTTAGATCGTATGGATGTCCAAACTACAGATAAAATCCAGGTTACCTTTAAATTGCACAGTTTAACTCATTGTAATATCACTTGTAAAAGCCTGTGAAAGCTTTAACGAACTGAATTCATGAATGAGCCAGGTGCATCCACTGACTTAAATGAGAAGGAATTGGTTTTGATCTGCATGTCTGGTTTGCATTTAGACAGTCGGTCTTAGAAAAGAAAAAAAGAATCGAGTCAGAAGGTGTTGATTAATTTCCTATAACAGCATCTCTGACAATGGTAGTGCGCTTGTTGTTTGACATAAAACAAGCAGGGAATTATAGACTATATAATTTATACTATATATAAGTATAAATAGATAAGAAGTATGATTATTCTTTCATGGTGTACAAGGAACAGGGTCAGTGGGGCATGCCGCTCTAGAAAATTAATCAACCTTCGGCTTGAAGAAAGCACCTGACACACTTAAACAGGTTTAAGTGTTACAGGAAAAAAGAGAAGTGGGAAGGTTAGTAAGGGGTAATAGGTAATAAAATAAATAAATAAATAAATAAATAAATAAATAAATAAATGTGTGTTGGTGATGTACATTATATACAATCTATTTGTTCTGTCATGTATTTGGGATGTTTAGGTGAGAGATAGATATAACTAGGCTTAATATCGCCATACCGAGAGGAAGTGCAGAGTCTCCACATAATCCCGCTCAGTGTGCAGGAGCTCCCTGAGCACGCACACGCGCAGGCGCAGCTGCTTCTCCACATCCTTCCCGCTCTGGTCTTTACTCTCCTCACTCATTTCACTCCTGTCTTCTTTTCTTTCTCCTCCGGTTAAAAATAACGATCTCCTCCGCAGCACCCTTCGGTACAAAAGATCTTCACAAAAAGTTTAGTCACTCTCGAGTTGCCCTGGGTCCAGAGTTGAAAGCATGATGAAAGTTGTCCGGTTCAAGACGCAACAGTTCAAAGAAGCAGTGAATAACAGCAGCGAGCCTGAGTCAGAACTGAGGCAGAGTCAGTCTGCTGGAATTCTCTGCTAAAGTGTCCAGAAGTGTGCAGCAGTGGCTTTGTGGCCATCAGTCATGATCTATGGTCCATGTGCCTGCCCACCATTCCACACACACACACACACACACACACACACAACATGAGCCTCCCTCCTTCAGCACTGAGAGGAGAGGAAAAGCTCAAGCCTGGGGCTTCATGCCAGCACCGTGCAGGGGAAACACTGCTGATCACATGGGGGGGCCATTACATTCCCACACTTTCCCACACTCAAACAGCACCTCAGAACGCTCTCTCTCTCTCTCTCTCTCTCTCACTCACACACACACACACACACACACAGGGCCTCTTTCTCCCCAGTGAACTGTGAATGACATCTAGCTATAGACAATGGAGTGGCAGAAGGTTTCTAGAAGGTATGCAAGTCATTGTTTTATTTGCAATGGAAATGTGTCATGCTTGCATAAAATATGATACAAGTATATTACAGTACAGAATAATCAGACATATTTTCAAAGATTACTTAACACCCCTTCAGTATTATAGATTATTTTTCAATATAAATTAATGTTTTAAACACTTCCTCAAAACAATTCCTCATCTATTCAAACTTTACGAACTCTTCTTTAATACAGTCTAGAGACTAATAACTCCTCCTCAGTTATGAACTCTTAGGCAGTGTGATCCAATATTATGACCCTTCACATATTATCAAATATCAATAAAATCAATTCTCTTCAATAAAATAAAATGTTATGGTATATTAACATGTAACATTATTAAATTTATCTCAATACGCGCACTTCCTCAGAGTAATCACCTCTGTCCCAAACATAATCAACACTCTGAACTGTTTATCATAGTAATGCATGTTATACAGTAAATGCTTGCTCAACACAATCCAGCATTAGAAACTGTTTGCAGTTTAAACTCCTCGTTCTTGTAATCTAAAATTATGAACTGTTCCTGAACAGAATCCAGCAATGTACAGTAAGTTCGTCCTCAGTTTAATCTAAGTGTGTAAACTGTTCACCAACATAATCAAGCATTGTAAAACGTTTTCCTGATGCAATCTAGCATTGTGACCTGTTCCTCAACAGCATTATGAAATTTCCCCCAAAATAATCAAGTATCATGAACTGTTCCTCAACATGATCCAGCAGTGGAGACTCCTTCTTATTGTAATTTAAAATTGCAAACTTTTTCTCAAAATAATCCAACAGTGTTAACTGTATTAACTTTTCCCTCAATATGAACATAAACATCACATGAACATAAGCCATCATCATGAACTGTTCCTCAAACTAACCAAGCACCATGAACTGTTCTTCAAAATAATCAAGCATCTTGAACTGTTCCTCAAACTAACCAAGCATCATGAACTGTTCCTCAAACTAACCAAGCAACATGAACTGTTCCTCAAAAATAATCAAGCATCTTGAACTGTTCCTCAAACTAACCAAGCATCATGAACTGTTCCTCAAACTAACCAAGCAACATGAACTGTTCCTCAAAAATAATCAAGCATCTTGAACTGTTCCTCAAACTAACCAAGCATCATGAACTGTTCCTCAAAAATAATCAAGCACCATGAACTGACCCTCAAAAATAATCAAGCAACACGAACTGACCCTCAAAAATAATCAAGCAACACGAACTGACCCTCAAATAAATCAAGCACCATGAACTGTTCCTCACAAATAATCAAGCAATACGAACTGACCCTCAAATAAATCAAGCAACATGAACTGACCCTCAAACTAAGAAAGCACCATGAACTGTTCCTCTAAATAATCAAGCAACATGAACTGTTCCTCAAACTAACCAAGCACCATGAACTGTTCCTCTAAATAATCAAGCAACATGAACTGTTCCTCAAACTAACCAAGCAACATGAACTGTTCCTCAAAATAATCAAGCAACATGAACTGTTCCTCTAAATAATCAAGCAACATGAACTGTTCCTCAAACTAACCAAGCATCATGAACTGTTCCTCTAAATAATCAAGCAACATGAACTGTTCCTCAAACTAACCAAGCATCATGAACTGTTCCTCAAACTAACCAAGCAACATGAACTGACCCTCAAAAATAATCAAGCACGATGAACTGTTCCTCAGAACAACCAAGCATCACGAACTGTTCCTCGGCATAATCAGTGTAAACAATGTAATGTGTGAACTGTTCCTCAACATAATCCAATGGTGTAAACTCTTCTTCGAAGTAAATTTAAGTCATGGACCATTTCACAACACACTCAAGCTTTGCAAACTCTCCCTCGCTGTAATCTAACAGTGCAAAGTTTTCCTCAATGAAATCTGGCAATATTCCTAATGAAATATTTTGAATTCTTCCTCCTTAAGCTAACATTATGAATTATAGTACATAGGCAGAATTTAGTCAGCATGAGAATCCAGAACAGCTTATCCTGACATACAGTATAGAACAGCATTGATATTCAAATAGATTTGCCCTATAATGATGTATAACACATAAAAAAATGTCTTAGACATGGATTAAGATCTGGCCGTAGTATACAGTATGATTTACAGAATGTGCAGCATCATTAAACCATTCAGTAAGCCTTTGTGCACTGTTGGGGGAGGGAGGGGTAGTTTCCTGGAAATGACCACTCTGAGTGAATTTCGAAATCATAGGTCAAAGTTGGTCAGTAAAATAAACAAACCCCACCTGTAACACAAGAGCGACCCATCTGTAGTAGCATAATCTGGGGAAATTTAGGGTGGAAAAACATTCACAAGAAATGTTTTATTTTTCTCATAAATTCCATACAAGGAATATGTACAGTATATACAGTAAATTAAAAATGATTCCTATGGAGCAGTGTGTTTTTGTTGCACAAAACACTAAAATGAACCTATTGCGTCATCCCATCATCTTAACACAGCAGACATTTAGCTGTTCTGCTACATTAAGCCTAATCTTCTCCGTCATGCCATTCCTCCTAAACGTCATCCTCGGTTACTTTGAAGTGCACAACTCATGCCCACTTGTGTACCAACGGAGCGTGAAACTGGCCATCAATAGAAGAAACAGACTGCGATGATGTTCAGCGTTCGCAGTAATTCGGCCTGATGGAACGCGCGATAGAACATAATTAGTCTTTTATGACTCTCAATGCTACAGAGCCTTTTTAATAACGGAACGGCGTTCTTATTTGTACAATGTACTACCGTGAAAAATAATTAGGCCCCAGAGACTGTTTTCCCATGGACTTTTATTTGGCTAGACTTATTGAAATCCAATTGTACAGCTCCGCAGGGGGCGAATCGAGCTCTCGCTGTGGAATCACTAGCCGCCTGCTGACTCTGGTGTTTGCACTGCTTAATGTGGACCAAATTAAAATAACCCGGTTTATTAGCAAAGTCAAATATATGGTACTGCACAGCCATTAACTTCTCGTGACTAATCCTTCAGGCTCATTACAGGACAATTCTATGGTCTGTGGTGTTAATAATAAAACTAAATAATATAAAACTAAATAATATAAAAGTTCATCACAATGCACACACACACACACACACACACACACACTTTAGGGCAGTTTATCTTAACTAACCAGTGACTGTTGTTTTTGGGAGGTGAAACAAAACTGAAGAACATGCTGGAGAAAAAGCTCATGCAGATGCAGGGAGAACTAAACATTCTTTGTTGGACGCTGCCCTCTAATGCCTGATAAAATGAATGCACCTGGGTTTACTAAGAAGTAGCCCTGTTTTACCACAGGAGGGGATAGGGTCCGTCCATGTGCCGATACTCCCCATCCTGGAGATATGTCTGTCCTTTCTGTGCCAGGTTGCCAGCTCGTATTTGTACGAGATTGCAATTAGGCGTAACGCACCTTGTCCAAGAGTCCAACATTGGCAGTGTGGAGGCATCGGGTCTCGAACTGGGGATCTCCTGATCAGCAGTCCAACACCTTAACCACCTACGTGTAGCTACCCCTGCCCTATTATACTACAGGAGGCATTATTATTATTATTATTATTATTATTATTATTATTATTATTATTATTGCAAATAAATACAACTTTCTTCAGACTAATCACCTTAAATCTCATGATTCAGAAAATTCAACTTCACTTTTTGATGATTTTGATGAGGATGAAAAATGTAATGTAGTGAAAAATGTGATCTGCAGCCTTCACATTCACAAGCCTTCACATCCTCATCATCAGTTTATACTTTTTTTAAGTTTTATTCATTTATCTATCCATTTTCTATAACGTTTAGCATGTACAAGATCGCAGGAAGCCTGGAGCCTATCCCAGGGGACTGTCATCTCAGGGCAAACACCCACGAACATTGGGAATGCCAATTAGTTTAAGCTGCATATCTTTGGACTGTGGGAGGAAACCCAGCATTCATAGAGAGAGCATGAAAATGTCATGCACGCAGACCTGAGACGGGACTCGAACCCTTGACCCTGGAGGTGTGAGGCCACAGTGCATAGGCATCTATTTATTTAGTTAGTTAGTTAGTTAGTTAGTTATTAGTTAGTTCATTAGCTAGTTAGTTAATTGTCTGGTGTCTTAACATTTTTCAGGCATTAGTACCACTGAGGAATGGAATGGTAAGGTAAAAAATTATCTACAAAATAGAGACGCTACTGAAGATCACATGATAATAATACTGATATTCAACTAATTCAGGGTAAAGTTTTACTTAAACAATTTTAATGAGTAATTCTGAGAATTATACAACTTTACAGCATGATAGTGCTGAACCATGTCCCTGGAAGACCCCCTGCTCCTCCGCACATTATACTGCATTCCCAGCTCCCGGCACAACAGATTTGACTATCCAGGCTTTTCTTAACTGAATAATGTATGATAAAACAGAGAAAATACAAAATGGCACCAAATCTTCCTCGACCAGGATTGAGAACCACTGATAACAAGTGCTCAGGTGCAAGCGTGCTGCTTTAACTGTCCAGTAGATGGCGTAGGTGTCTTCCTTATCACAGAGAAAGTGTTGATGTTTAAATCTTGTCCAAATGAATGACCTATACTGTACAAGAATTGTCATTTTTTTAATGGTCTGTGATTTATATCAAACTGTATTATGCAATTTGTAAACGGTAAACACACTGAATAACAGTCACTTTATTTGTCATTACACAATCCATCAACATTAGAATATCATATCTATTTAAAACGCATTCACAAAAAACTCTACATTTATTACAATTAATAAAGCATTCAAAATGTCATCATTTCCTTTAGGTTACTGTACGAGCGGTGTTCAAGTCAAACTGGGACCGATTTCTCATGAACGAAGTCGCGAAAACAATTGACATTAGCAAAAGACTTCAAGCACAGTACGGTGATGAGACTCCAAGCTGCAGTAAAACATTCTGCCAATGGAATGCTCTCAGAAAAGAAACAGCCTGGTATGATCTCCAAAGGTGTTCTATTTTTGCACAACAATGCCTGACCTCATACTGCCCACAGCACTACTTGCACATTACAGGAACTCTGCGGAGAGTTATTGCCACATCCCCCATACAGTCCTGACCTAATTCCAAGCCTGTTCCACATGTTTGGGCAGTTAAAGGAGTTCCTGGGGGGCTAGGGTTTTAGACGTGAGGCAGGCAGTCCAATCATGGTGCCGGCATACTGAGAAAACTCTCTACCAATTTGAACAATTGTCTCGTGATTGATCATAAGCGGAGTCTAATGTACAACCCTTTTAGTAAGCAAAGGAGCCTTGAATATACTACAGCCTTTTTCCAAGAACATTACTGCAAAAATTGTAGTGAACAAAGCATCCATCCATCAATCTGGGAACCTCTGTAGTCCAACCCGATACCATGGAGGCCAATGGAGACCATTGTATGTATTCCTATTTTCACAACCGTGGTAGGACTTCCAGTCAACATTCACACGCACATTCACACACTACGGACAATTTAGGAACGCCAGTTAGTCTAATCTTCTCGTATTTGGACTGCGGGAGGAAACTGAACCTGGAGGAAACCTACCAAGCATAGGGAGAACATGCAAACACCATGCACGCAGATGCCGAGTTGGGAATCGAACCTGGAGGTGCAAGGCGACAATGCTAACCCCTACGCTACGATGTGAGCTGTATTTGATATAGACTGCATGGTGGCCTTGCACCTCCTGGGTCTGGGTTCGATTCCCGCCTCAGGGTATGCATGAAGTTTGCATGTTCTCCCCCTGCTTAGTGGGGTTTCCTCCGGGTACTCCGGTTTCCTCCCACAGTCCGAAGACATGCAGATTAGGCTGATTCCCAAATTGACCGGAGTGAGTGAATGACTGAATATGTGTTTGAGACATCGGTTACAGTATTTTGTAGTTGACTTGGCACATATTGACAATAAAACAGCAGCCATGCCTGCAGACCACACAACGTAAATACATTGTTCACTTGATAGAGTTGGAACAAAGATCTCCTTTATGGTGAGGAGGAAAAATGGAATAGTAAAGGAAATGAAATACTCATGAGGCACGGCGTGACCCGCATTTGTGACGCATTTGTGAGTGCAGCTTTGATGCAGGTGTGTTTCAGGTGCGCGTTTCTACAGTATTTCTTCATTCCAACCCACATCGCATGGCAGGAGTGTGAGTAACTGACGGGCTAGAATTCTGTCATATTACATCTATTACTTTAGCTAAAGCGCGGGGGGAGAGGTCTTTATAGGAAACATGTTCTTTCTGATAAACACCAGAAATACAATATGTATTAAAATACATTATTATATTTATTTTAGAGCCGTCAATATAAACGCATTAACGCATGTGATTAATCTAGAAATGTTAATACGTCACGATTTTTAATGTCAATTAATTATATGACCAAATTTGATCCTAATGGCTTCCCATAATCGCAGCGCGGTTACCTGGCGGTATGTGATAATGGCACGTTTAACAGCGATAATATGACGAGTGAGGAAAGACGTACTGAACGGCAAGTTTCATCATCAAAAGCTTCTAAATGGAACTTTGGATAAAACCAAAATCGTCTGCTCAAGCTACCTTCAAGAGGAACTACTGTATTTCTGCAAGAATACATTTACAGTAATGCAAGCTGCAGGAGTGGTGGCTCACGTGGTTAAGACTCTAGCTTGTTGATCTGAGGGTTTGAGGATCCGGGATTGAGCCCGCACACCCCATACGACCCAGCCACTGCATGCAGTACTGGTTCCATTTGAGAGATTTTTAATTTAGCATTAGTTAAATGGTAATGTTTGAAATATTATTAAACTGGATAATCTGCTTCCTCTAAGTGGTCTGTCATACATTTCTTTATTCCAACATTGCATGTTTATAATACAAGTAAATCGGAGTATTTTTAAATTCTGATCAATCGTGATTAACTAGACTGAAAAATGTCACATGTCAATTGATTGACAGCACTCATTTATTTATACATACATTACCAGTCAAAACACATCATTTGGACACGCCATTTAATTCCACAATCTTTCCTGATTTATATTTCATTCTACACTGAAGGCATCTGAAATATCCAACAATCTCCATTGAGCAGTTGATATTGAGATGTATATCTGCTACTCATGCTCTGTAGATCCTTCATAACGGCTCTAATCTGAGATGCTGTTTGTTTAATTGGTTAACTCTAAATGAACTTCTCCTCTGCAGCAGAGGTAGGTCTTGGTCTTGCTTTCCTGGGAAGGTCTTCATGAGAGCCAGGTTCATCATGGTGCTTGATGGGTTTTGCAAATGCACTTGACACAATACTGTTCTTGCAAGAACTGTTCCAGAACATCT
>JAQQZT010000019.1:17505005-17523589 GCA_030068275.1 Clarias platycephalus | reverse complement strand
TGTGTGTTTGAGGCAAACTGATGATGAGTAAATTCTATGTATTATCTTTTGCCACAGTTTATCTGAAATTTGTTCTTTTATATAATTTTCCCATTTTGCATTTTTTATTTTGTCTTATGAGTTAGAATGTGGTTTGTTGCTGTAGTACAATTTGGTTTTGCCTTTTTTCTCAACCTAAAGTGTACTTAGTGATTTTTTTTTTGGGAGCACCAACAGTTTATAGAGACTTGAAATTTTGACACAGCATCAGCGGGCATCACTCGTTCTTGGGCACGGTACAAATCACTCGCACCTAATGTGAACACTCCCTTAGCTAACAAGCCCTATTCTAGATTTCTTGCCGGGATATTTAAATATAATATTGATTCTAACATATCTAGACAAATGACCATTATCTGGAGCAATCTATAAACTTTGTAGTCTCTGTCAATAAAAAACAACAACTTTCCTTTCTAGTTCACTAGGTCAGGCACGAAGAATGCATTAGTTAAGAAACTAAGAATTGTAAGCATGTAAGGTAAGTTAGTTATTGGTGGCCTTTACAGTAACCATTTGATATAGCAAGTAATTAATAATTATATATTATGTGAATAGTCAAGTTGTTAAGGAAAATAGTCAGAATTAGGCTCTTATATTCAGCTAGGTTCACTGCTAGGCTGTCTATCATTATGTCTTTCTAGATACGCAGTAAATATATATTATTATAGTCGTGCAAATAAATCCACTAGACAAATTTTCTAGCCCTTATTCTCTCTCTTATCGGTTGCAAAAAGCCACTATAAATAATAAAACGGACTCCCATCACACCCTGCAGCTTCTCTAAACATACCATCAATACCATGGCCATACCAGTGTCACACACGTCAGCCCAGCACAAAGGAAACACTGTAGGAGTGACATCATGGAGCAATCTCCGCTGATCGTAGCGCCGCAGGGACATGCCACCCAAGGTGCACATTAGAGAAGAAAGTGCTGAGTCTCTGTCCGAGCACAACAGCAGCTTTGACTTGCGGCAATCTTCTTCTTACTCACTCGCTAAAATTAGAAGACAGCGTTCAGTGATGCAAATGGCGTCATTGTCTGCAGTTGCTATACCCCCGACCTTTGTCATGGATCATGTAGGTGTCAGCCAAACCATAAAGACAAAGATCTAACATTTCCTCTAACATTGCCTGGAAGCGTTGATGTTGCTGTGCAATAACAAAGACAGGTAAAGGACTGTTGAGACTTATGTGAGAACTGCAGACTGATTTGAATGAAGGAAAGGGCAAAGTGTGTCCAAACAGTCTGTTAGATGCCTTATCTTTGTGACTTATATTACCTAATGCACCTTTATTTAAAATAAACACTTTAGAACTGGTGGATCCAAGGAACACGGACCATGAGGTGGGAATACAACGTGGATGTGATCCCAGTTACGCTCCTTTTCACACCTAGGGGCAATTCACCAATGCATCCGACCTTATGTTTTTGAGCAGTCGAAACTCATAGAGCTTCTTAAAAAAAAAGGTCTGGTATTTGCATGAATTTAAAAATAAATTAGTCTGTCATTAGGTGGTGTAGTGGTTATCACTGTCGCCTTGCACCTCCAGGGTCCGGGTTCTATTCCCAGCCAGGCTCGATTCCCGTCTCTGTGTGCATGGAGTTTGCATGTTCTCCCTTGCTTGGTGGGTTTTCTCCAAGTACTCCGGTTTCCTCTCACAGTCCAAAGACATGTTGGTTAGGTTAATTGGTGTTCCCAAATTGCACGTAGTGTGTGAGTGTGTGTATGTGTGTGTGCCCTGCGATGGATTGGCACCCTGTCCAGGGTGTATCCTGCCTTGTGCCCTAAGTCTCCTGGGATAGGCTCCAGGCCCCCCGCGACCCTGAATACAGGATAAAGCGGTATAGAAGATGATTAAGTGAGAGTGAGTGAGTGAGAGTGAGTGAGTAGTCTGTCATTATTCACTGTCATGCACCAACACAAACCCCTTTCACACAAATCAAGGGTCAAGATGACTGTCTGACTGTGGAGGTTTAAAGAAAAGATAGAAAAACAGTTAGAAAATTAGATTACTGACATCTTATATTATGTAGATCAGACCACTGATATCCTATATAGTGTAGATCAGACCACTGATATTTTATATTGTGTAGATCAGACCACTGACATCTTATATAGTTTAGATCAGACCACTGACATCTTATATAGTTTAGATCAGACCACTGACATCTTATATAGTTTAGATCAGACCACTGATATTTTATATTGTGTAGATCAGACCACTGATATCTTATATAGTTTAGATCAGACCACTGATATTTTATATTGTGTAGATCAGACCACTGATATCTTATATTGTGTAGATCAGACCACTGATATCTTATATTGAGTAGATCAGACCACTGATATCTTATATTGTGTAGATCAGACCACTGATATTTTATATTGTGTAGATCAGACCACTGACATCTTATATTGTGTAGATCAGACCACTGATATCTTATATTGAGTAGATCAGACCACTGACATCTTATATTGTGTAGATCAGACCACTGATATTTTACACACAGTAGATAAGACCATTGACATTTTATGTAGAGTTGATTAGACCATATATATGTTACATAACGTTGATTAGACCATATATATGTTACATAACGTTGTTTAGACCACAGATATCTTATATAGTGTAGATCAGACCACTGATAACTTCAGTTCAGAACAGCCCACCAATATCCTATATACTATATAAGACATTGGTGGGCTGATCTACTCTTCTAACTCTAAGTTATATAAGATCAGATAACTTATTTCTTATATAGGGTGGATTGGACCGCTGATGTATTGTATAGTGTAGATCAAATCACTGATGTTTTGTACAGTGTCGATCAGACCATTGATAACTTGTATACTATAGAGTAGATCAGACCACCTTATATAGCATAGATCAGATGACTGATATATAGAGTAAATCAGACCATAAATAACCCATATACAGTAGATCAGACCGCTGATATATAGAGTAGATTAGTAGTAGTACAGTGTCAAGCTTTTTTTTGGATCACATTTAAATTAAATGTTTTAAATGCACAGAACAGCACTGTAGCAGCACTGGGTTGATTCAAGTATTAGGCATTGCAGATGAATAAAAAATAAAATAAAAAACATTTCCCCACAAATCCTGTAGTTTGGAAACCACCAGACACAAGCATTAGCCTAAATCTGGCTTTTATGACTGTATAGTTCTAAACTCCAGTTTACACAAAGTACACAGTAGCCCGCAGCTTTAGTTCCTGTAAGAAGCGTAACACGAATAAATATTCTGTTTATCGTAACATTTGTAGACACTCCACCACAAATGGTATAAAATACATGCTAAACATGCTTACCGCAGTGATAATGCTATCATTGAGCAATGCTGTGCTACATGCCTGTTTTTTTTTTTTTTTAATGACTCTGATGAAAAGTGGACAGCGATAACAGCTTTTAAAAACAAGGATATTAAAATAGACTTCACAACAATTCCTGACTAATTATATAGTAGATCTTAACTGTGGTTTCTTTTCTTCCGCCTTTTGTTTTATCCCTGCATGTCTCAATTGTCAAACTGGCATCGCTGGCATGGCGTTGGAAGTGCCAACACATCCGCGTGTCCGCAAGCAAGCTGTGTGAAGTATTCATATGACATCTGTGGGAAAAATCCTTGGACCTGATTCAAATATTAACCTCATAAATCATTAGCTATGCTTTAGATAACATACCACAGCATTGTGGTCTGGGTCCGACAGCGGCGCTGATATTTTCATATCTTTAGAACACGTACGTAAACAATCTACATCTATTTTCGACCTTTTTGTTTGTTTGTTTATTGTTAAGTTCAAATCCCACTTCTGCCAAAAAGCTTGAGAGTTAATCCCTGAAGTTATCGGAATTATCTTTGCCTCATTAACAAAAAGCTTTTTCAAGCTTCCAGTAAATTCTAACCTTGTTTTTATTGCAGTGATCAGGTACTGAGAATAATTCCCAGCAGTCCCGGAGAGATCCGTTATCTCAAACAGCTGTTTAAGAACATAACGGTGAGTCGTTTAATTCTTTATTATTAACCAATAAGCAATTTATTAATATAAACCACAGTGTGACTTGTGCTTCAGTGAATGCCGTGTGCCTTTGGTTAGTTGATAAAGATTATAATAAAAATGCCAGTTGTTTCGCTGTTTACAGTTATATCTATATATATAATCTGCAGTTATGAATCACTTTGCATCTTTAATCTTTCAACTGTTGTTATTACAAAATAGCATTTTTCTGCAATAACAAAAATTTTTGGTGATGTTCAGATGGGTCTCCAGGGTGCAGAAAGCATTTCCAACTTTTTGTGGGATTAAACAAGCAAATTAGAGTTTTCCCATAATGTGACCTCATCTAAAAAGATCCCAGAATTGTAACAAATTTCTTCAAATGAAAAAATTTAATAGCCGTTCTGTTCGTGGGAAATGTGTTATGTTTCTTGGATTATTAGATCAACACCTGCAGATTTGTATTTTGCGTTTGTTAAGTTTATTATGTTGGGGTTTATACACGGTGTGTGTCTCGGCAGTGTCTCATTTACATAGACACTGAAATGGTACGTTTGGAGGAGGAATAAAGTTAGATTGAGATGTGAAGAAATGTATTATCTGACCGGTAAGTACAGTGCCCCTGACTACGAACAAATCGGTTTACAACCAAAAAAAATCATCATGATTATCAGCTGAACAAAGGCATGATCAAAGGCGCGGTCCGGATCGCGCACATGATAAAATCATTTTGTGCAAAGTGGAGTGACGTTCAAGGTCTTGCCAAGAAGTATCATCTGAACAAAACTGTGGCGAACAGAGTGATACACTTTATGAGTTGGACAAGTGCGCAGCGCAGAATTTTTTTTTTTTTTTGTGAAACTGGCTGCCGCGTACGAACCAGAGGCCAAAAAAAAAAAAACCCAGGAAGGAGGATTACCCGGTGTTATTATGGAAAGGGACTCTCCCTCCGAACACTCTCCTCCTCCCCATCCACGCGAGTCTCCCTAAGAAAGGTGTGTGAACAGGACATGTAAAAATGAAGTGTTCGCTCTCTTCTGTACAGTTTATGTTCATATTTAGTGCTGTATAATTTTTGTGTAATTACGTTTTTTTCATACTTTGTTTTATGATATAAACAAAATACATTAAGTTGAATATAGCTCATAGTGACCGAGAACGAATTAATTCTATTTACATGCATTTCTGTGGAAAAAACTGAATCGGTCTACGACCAAATCGGGTTACGACCAGAACTCAGGAATGAATTATGTTTGTAAACTGAGGTTTCACTGTATAGAAATCCTGTATTCAGGTAAAAGTCCAGATTCCCTAGTGCAAATATTACTCAAGTAAAAGTAAAAGTCCTCTATTTACAGTACATGTGTACTTGAGTGAAAATACAAAAGTACTCACCTTTAAATTTACTCAGGTATTAAAAAATACTGTATAATGCTTTGACCATCTGATCATTTAGATTTCTACATATTTTCTCACATATCATCTTATCATACTCATTTCCCTGTTTTTTTTTTATTCTGTAAAGCTGCTTTGCAACAATGACCACTGTTAAAAGCGCTATACAAATAGAATAGAATTGAATTGAATTGTATTTGTTCACAGTCGACTTTTTCATAATAAAATTTTTTCTCTCTCCCACTCTTTCTCTCTTTCTATGTGAACTCTTTTCTCTGTTTTCATCACTGTCTGCAACCAGCTCTGCTTCTGATTTCAAACCCCCCCTTTGCGTTATGCCTCGAAGGAAAGGCAAGTCACGCAGTTCCACTTAATAATCATATTCATAAAAACGTTTCCCCTTTAAATCCTACACACCACTGTGGTTATGCAATGCAACGCTGTGCAGAAATGTAGTTGAGTAAAAGTACAGATATTTCATATAGGATGCAGTGGAGTAAAAGTAAAAAGGTATTTTATCATATAAAGTACAGATACGTTAAATATGTACTTATGTACATTAACGATATTGTTACCGCCCACCTCTGGGTATTCCAGCGAGAGCATTAAAACACACTTTTGGGAGAACTCTAAGCTCAAAGATGCTCTGTGTCAGTCTGTTAAATAGTAAAGTATGGGACCTTTAAAGGACACACAAAACAGTGTAGAAAACAAAAATGTAGCATTTTGTTGTCGCAACGGGGGGGTGGCTCGTTGTCTAAGCAACAATATCGTTACCCCTCACTCGCTGGACCTATAGTTGAACCAGACTTCCAGTCTACTGGTTCTTGACTTTAAGCAGTTTGAACTCGCAGTTAGTTGGGATTTTCTTAAACAAAAACCTGAATCAGGAGAGCACCAGGTGATGGCCGTTAAAACCACAACTCTCCAGAATGCAGATAATTGGAGTTGTTGCATTAATGGTGGAATTGAAACACAGTCGGGGGATGTACAATTTGCTCAGAAGATTCTCCATTTGGGAATAATTATGTTCTGGTTAGAACAGAGAAAAGTGCTGTTTCTCATTACAGGATCAAGAGCTTGATTGTTCTATTTATGTTTTTTGTGTGAGAATAAAGTGAAGAAGATGCCGTTGATGGCTGAACTTTTGTTTCAACTTGAATGTGTTAGTATAAATTTTAATGAGTGTCAGGGTCTGTTACGAAACATGTCTTTGAAACATTTACATATGTCCTTAATAGAGAATAATCGATTTTTATGTTCATTTGTTTATACATTTTTTAATGTATTTTTTCATAAATGATGAATGATGAAATGATACATGAAACCAGTGAAATATTATCATTTAATTAAGTGTTCATTGTATCTGAGTACACTTCACAGCAGGTTAAGCCAAGTTTCCAATTTTATCGTTGACTCCAGAAAAATGAACAAAAACTAATGTAGAGATTAACATATCATAACAGATGCACATATTAGTACTTCTTGTTGATAGTCTTTGGCCTGCTCCCATCGAGGGGTCGCCACAGCTGACCATCTGACCCGCACAACAACTTGGCCCAGGTTTTACGCTGCATGCCCTTCGCGCCACAACCCTCCCATTTTATCCGGGCCTGGGACTGGCACTGCATGCACTGGCAACCCACCGACGGCAGGGCTCGAGCTCAGTTCCTCAGATTCTCGAAACAATAACCTAGAGCCTTAGCCAACTGAGCTACAGTACTACACTCCCAGAAGCACATATTTTTACAGTATAATAAGTTAAAGTACATGAAAGGAGTTCCTGGGAGGCCAGTGTTTCAGACATGAAGCAGGCAGACACATTGTGTCTCCGGCGTACTGAGGAAACTTTCTCTTGATCTTGATGGAATCCAAGCAATAACACTGGGATAAGTGCCTTAGTGTAGAAGGGGATTACAGTATATTGAGAAATAAAGAGAGTTATTACTCTCACAACTGTGTTCTGTTATTCTGCGCAATCAAAAGTCCCGGTTTGACTTGAACAATCCTTGAACAGAAAGCAGTTGTGTCTGGAGTAAATGATGTGATAAATGTAAATGAGCTCATGGAATAATTGTGAATGGTCAAATGGTCATGAATAAAAAAAGACTTTGTCGTAAGCACAGTACATTTTTCAGTTGTTGATAAATAGTTTAGTGAAATCCTAATAAAAAGAAATTGTACTTCATAAATTGTTCTAAAGTTAGTTCCAATAGTCTGTGTAATAGTCTAACTATGTGGTATTTAATGCTAAGACTTCTTAATGACCCATAAAACCTTGGAGGAAAAAAAATCTTTTCAGAAGTGTCCTGTCTCATCTAAGGTTTCCAAATATTTGAAGTGTGTCCTTGATCCTGAGCCCAAATCGAGTCGGTATGCTGTTGGAAGCCACTTTTCAGGGACAAGTGTGTATGTGTGTGATGTTTACACAGCTGCCTCTGGGTTATTTCATTTACTTAGAGATGATTCCCTTGGAGCTGCGCTACCACGACACTGTTGAGGAACGAAGCAGTTCGTGGCGATTTTTTCTTCTTATAGGTTTTATTTTCAAGGTCGGATTTGGCCAAGAGTAGCTGCACAGTCAATCTAGTGAATATACTGTGGTTTATTGTGGCAGGTGGACAAACGTGATCAATGCCTGTAACAACACGTGTGATTTATTGGCCTAGACGTGTACTGGAGGAGAGCACTGAAGGGAAGGATTGTGCTGCTCTTAATAAACAGCAAATTGTTATTTTAAATTAATCTTTAAAAAAAACAAAACAAAGGGAGAAATCTGTAAATACTTTTAAAAGAATAAGATCTAAGTCTAACAATTGCTATAACTCTGTCAGCTTGAGAATTAATGACAGCCTTAGCAAGGACATCATTTGGGCAAACAAATAGAAATAATACACACCAATATTGACATTTTGCACCTAATAATCGTGAAAAAATTGTACTTGTAAATATTTCTTTTAATAAAAAGATTTAAAAAAAAAGATTTAGAATAAATGCAATAAAGTTGCCATGCTTAGGGAAAAAAAACAGAAATTCATAAATGCGGTGGTGCAAATCCTTGTTTCGCAGGAAGCATATTGCACTGCTATATTTTTATTATATAAAATGTTTTGTTTCTAAAAATATACTATTGTGTTTTAATTAGATATTGTCAAATATTACTAGTTCGGGATACGGACCATCCGATACGATGTTTGCGCGATACCGAGGTGCCGTTTTGATTTGTACTGCGATTCTGTGAGTATCACGATTTAAAAAAAATCTTTTCAAAGAAATCCAAAATTTTCCCTTTTCAGGTTCTGTTTCAATTCTAAACAAACTTAGCAAATCATTCGCTCCTACCACATTGGGTGCTGTGCTGCCTGCCGACGTGTTAATAGTTTAAAGTGCGCCACCTATAGGATTACAGAGGAACCACAGCATTTGACCTCCTCAAATCCAAACATATATAAATAAAAAATCAAGTAAAAAAAAATTTCATACAAAATTTCATACATGGTAATCATACAAAAGAATCATGATATTAATATGAATTTTTTTTTCCAATCTCTATTATTCGTTGCATAGTACGTCTGTTTTTTTTTTTGTTTTTTTTTAAAGGTTTTGCTTGTGACACTTATCTGGTGTCTGTACTAAAGTCCATGATTCTTCTGGATAGCTTTCATTTTAAACCAAGCAACATAAAAACGATACTCATGTTGTTTGTCTCACAATGACTTGTGTTGTTTTTACTGAAATTTCAGTTTGATGAGTTTTTTTTTTCTTTCGTAACCTTTTATTGGTTGTATCCAGGGAGTTACGAGTTGCAACTTTGCCTTGAATGCAGCACTTGTTAACAACAAATCAATTAAACGGATAGAGAAATCTACAGTAGCTTTATTTATATAATAATCTTAGCTATTATTTATCTCATGCATGTTACAGCACATGTCAGTGCATTTCCCAGCTTTGTAGGAAGTTGGGGTCAGAGTGCAGGATCAGCAAGGCTAATTAAGTTCTCCTAGAGCAGATACAGTTCATGACCTTGCTCAATTATGGTAGCTCCGCCGATGCAGGGGTTTGAACCCCCAACCTTTTACTCAACCCTGAGTCTTAACCATTCGCATTGTTGTCCAATGCCTGATCAAGGCCCCAACTTAACTTGGTGTGTTGAACAAGTGATTGTACACTCTACAGTACATAGCACCCTAGCTTTCCATTTAGCGTTAGTTGGGATTCAACCTTGTGTATGTGACAAATAAAATTTGAATTTGAAATTTGAACCCGGAAGTTAACAGAGCTGAAGGTAGAATAAGTGGGAATATAAAGAGAAACTTATGGGTATTTAAACCACATCTCACTCGAGGTCTATATCCAGCAGTACAGCACTCCCTCTCGTGTGATATTTCTTAATTATACTGTGATCAGATCTATCTGTAAGTATGGTCCGTCAAGTGATTGATCCAGGACACGGCTTAAACCCAGACTGTAGCTGTTTCAGGGACTTTAACAACCTCGCTGCTAAACTTCCTCCAGTGAAAAGTATTTCTGGTAAAAGGTGAGTGTGTAAGCAAACATGCCGCTGTATTGAAATGGGATGCAGCTGGTGAAGCTAGTGCTGGGGGGAAAGTGAGGACAAGTCCATGACACACACACACACACACACACACACACACACACACACACACACACACACACACACTACATTGTATACAAATTGGAAGGTTTGTCTATGTGTTGAGCGCTTTAAGAGCTTCAGAGGAAAGTGTTAATAATCAGAATATTAAACAGATCCTTGACAGTTTCAGTGCTGAGCAAAAGTATTGGCCCCCTTTCCTGATTACCACGTTAGACACACCGAGGGGAATTTAATATTAAATAACGTCAATCTGAAGGCACAAATGTCCGTTTTTAAAAAATATTTATTGTTCCCTTCATTTAACGAAACACTTATTATTTGCTTCTGGCGTTGTGTAGCTTTCTCAAGTTCATGTTCAGAGCTGGTCAGTACTGTAAATGGAGGACGATGGTCCTGCAGAGTTGGCGTTCGTCTTCCCGAAGATGAGACATGGAATACTACAAGGGTTCCACCATATGTTTTCAATTTGCTGTGGCTGTGTGGCTCGTTAGCAGTGACACAAGTGCATGACCGCACACACATATGGATACATACACAAACTCTCTCTCTCTCACTCTTTCCATTAGCCGTGTCCTTGGCCATCTGATTGCGGCTTTAAAGGAACAGCAATAAAATGTCAGTTAAACCTTGGTGTCAATAATACATTGTCTGACCGGATGATGTTGTGCAGGTGGACCTCTGGCAGCCCAGCAGCTCGAACCTTATCCACGAGGGCAAAGCGGTAGACGTCCACGTGGGACGAGACAGGACAGCACGTCTCAAAAGTCTGCTTAGACAGGCGCACATTCAGCATGAGTAAGACTTTCCTTCAGCCTCGCTTTTTTAATATCTGTCCTCTTAGGTGATCTGAGATTATTGCAGGCCCATGATCTACACGAGGACGAGACCCGAGACGGTTTTAGCAGACGTTCGACGTATCATTCCACCCATCAGTCATTTGTCTGTAGGAATGTGCGGAATATCTTTTGCTGATATTTTTTGGATATTACTTTCATCGATGGACAATTTTTTTTCTTGTTTTGGGACGTCTAGGATAAAGAAATTAAAAGGCAACGACAAGAAATACTAACAAATTAACCTCAAATATATGGAGAACTAACCTGATTCAAAATGTATTAGCAAAGCAATTTTTGTTTTGCATAGTATTTCTCACATGGCTCTGTGAGTAAACACAGATAAATCTGTAAATATTAAAAAATCTGGTTAAAAATTTTACTAATTAAATTCACAAAATGTAAAGAATGTAAAGTAATCCTGTACAGTGCCAAATAAAAAGACCTACTGTATACACGAGGGGCGTTCAAGTCAAACCGGGATTTGTGATTTAATTTCTTGTAAATAAATAATAAAGAGGACTTCAAGCGCAGTATGGTGAGGAGACCCTGAGACATCCGCAATAAAACATCTGAATGGTGCAAACGTTTAAAGAAGGCTGTACTTCCATGAGTCCCGCGACTCAGAGCCTACTGATCCTTGAAAATCTACGGATAATTTGTGGTCGACTTACGAAAGAGATGCGACAGTCTGAGGGAACTGTGCACGCAATCATTCACCGACACCACTATTATAAAACAGGAACTCAGCTCAGAGTTATTCCCACGTTCCCCGTATTGTCCTTACCCTCTCCAAGCCATTTCCACTTTTTACGATCATTAAAGGAGTTCCCGCGAGGGCAGTGACTTAGGCACTCTGATTATGGCTCCGGCATACTGAAAAAACTACCAAGATCTAGTGTAACACTGGGATAAGTGCATTAGTGTAGCAGGGGATTATATAGAGAAATAAAGGAAGTTTTCACTCTCAGTACTGTGTTCTGTTATTTGGGTTTGACTTGGACGCCTCCTGTATATTAATGAGTTGTATTTTTTGTATTCGCTCATAAATTCTGAGTTTGTACCTGTTTACTTGAAGCAACAGACTTTGAGTGTGAAGGTTACTTTCGGTGACTCACTCCACTCTGCCCCCTGCTGTTCCCTCTGCCAGACTGCTGATTTCTGACGTCCAGAGAGAAATGGAGAAGCAGACGGGGTATCGGTCGAACAGGAAGCGCAGATCTGTGTCCCAGTACGATTATGACGTGTATCATCCTCTGGAGGAGGTGAGTGACAAAGAGAAGCAGTTCAGTAAGAAGTCCAGTGACTGTTTAGAGGTTTTTTTTTTTTGAGTAATAATTTTTAAAAAGGACTTTCAGTTTGAATGACTTACCCAGCACTGTGTCCTTGTGGATATTGAGAAGTTCGACTTGTCTAAACTGACAGAAAGGCTATGGTAAGTCAAGTAACCACTCTTTACAACCATGATACAATATGTCGTAGTTTATGGTGGATGAGCTGCAACAGCAGGAGACACCCAGGAACAGAAATCTGAGGCTACAGGGGGGGAGCAGATCGCCAAAACTGGAGAGCTAAGGATTGGGGAAAAGCAAGCAACCTTTTTAACAAATAAGGCATGGTGGCTTAGTGGTTAAATTCCAGGTTTGATTCCCGGCCAGGTTCGATTCCCGACCTCTGTGAGCATGGAGTTTAATTTGGAAACGCTAATTGCTGTTTCCAAATTGCCCGTAGTGTGTGAATGAGTGTGTGAATGCGTGTAAGTGTGTGTGATGATGGACACCATCACTGCTCAATCTAAAAAAACACACGCACTCTCTCACCCAGATCACTGCAGTTCAGAGCGTACACTCCGCGTGCTGACGAATGAGACTCCATTTCGCTTTGACAAGGCGCGGGTAATAAAACATCTCACACCAATCTTGATATCAGGAGCATTCTTTCATCGCCTTGACAGGAGCCACAGTAGATTCCTTAACACGCTAAATAAATAATTGTAGCTTACTAGCAGGAATGATCATAAGGCATTGAGATTATTAAAGTGAAAAAAGGGGCTTTTAAGCCTTTGCATGCTCATCAGCTCTTAGTGTACAAATATGATTGTGTTTTACGTTTAAACTTTATCGTTTCTAATTAAGAGAAATGATCTAATATACGAGTAATAATAAATACATTCGAAATAGATTGTGTTTAACTAAGAAAAGCATCGGTGGTTGATATGGTAATATTTTGTGTGAAGAGATGGAAGGAGTCTCCAGTGTCAATGGGTTTACAGTTTCTTCAGTAACATGCTGCCATTAAGGAAGTTAGGGAAAGATTGTTTGTTTATAGCTAAGCTAGCTTTATGTCCCATAACATTAAATGTAACTATTAATGAATCATAAGAATATTATGTTCTTTTATTTATATATAATTATTGCAGGTGTTAAAAAAACAGTGTGAAAGGATTTGCTGTTATATTAATAAAATCTACATCAGGTTGTTAGCATAACATCTGGTCACATGACGCAACCCTGTCATTAAAATGTTTAATTCCTTACATGAAGTGTTACTTGTTTTATAGTTTGTATAGATTTTGCAGATACAAAGCCACGAGTTACTGTGGTGACCTACAGCCTTATTTCCATTTTAACTTTACAGATCCAGAGCTGGATGTTCGAAATGAACCGGACCCACCCACACCTAGTCGACTTGTTTTCTATTGGACGATCCTACGAAGGACGGCCCCTTTACGTGCTCCAGGTATTGAGAAGACGCCAAACATTACACGGTTCACCTGATCAGAATCCGCCCTTAATGACATCACAATCTCCCGTCTCGTGTCAGTTAGGAAAGCGTGCCTGGGCGAGTAAGAAGGCCGTGTGGATGGACTGTGGCGTTCATGCGCGGGAGTGGATCGGCCCTGCCTTCTGTCAGTGGTTTGTGAAGGAAGTAAGTCCTCCGCTACAGTATCTCGGTTCGAACAGTTTCCGTCATCAGCCCAGAGTCTTCTGCTGCATAATTTGTTTATACATTTGAAGGAAAGTGTATTCAGTATTAGATTAACATTAACAACATGAGGCCATATACAGTCACGGAGGAATCGTTATTTACACTATGTGGCTAAAACACCTGACCATCTCACTCATATGTACAGTTTCTCTTAACTGGAACTAACAGGCATAAAAACCCGTTCCAGCATGATAATGCCCCTGTACACAAAGCCGGTCCTGATTTCAATCCCACTGAATATCATCAGGATGAACTGGATGGAACATTTTCAGATTATTAATCTGAAATGGTAAAAACTTACTAGAAATAAAGAAAACTCTTTCTGTGTGTTCAAAAGTATGATTGGTAGTGTATAATTCCATCTCCTGGGGCAAAACTGACTGGAGGGCCAAGAGAGTGCCAGGCTGAGTAAAATCCACTTCACACCATTAGTTTCACTTCACATCGGCTCAGACAGCCCTAAAGCTCCAGGCTGCTGAAACTTTAAAGCCATATTCTCTCAGGTTTCAAATAGCCTTAGGAGTTGTGCAGATCGCGCTTGTGATGCTAATCTGATGGGGAATTAAATCCTTTTTAAAAGCCGGCTTCCACATGCGAAGTTATTAAGTCATGCCCGTCGCTACATCCTTAACCCCTTAAGTCTAACTGGGACTTGTGATGAAATTTTCGGTGATTGAGGGCGTAAAACCGATTAACATCTACAGAAGAATTCAAGCACAGTGCGGTGATGAGACTCTGATGCAAAAGTAAAACATTTGAACTCACCCTTAAATTTTTCACTCTTTGTTATATTGCAGCCATTTGCTAAAATAATTTAAGTTCATTTTTTTGTTCCTCATTAATGTAAACACAGCACCCCATATTGACAGAAAAAAACAGAATTGTTGACATTTTTGCAGATTTATTAAAAAAGAAAAACTGAAACATCACATGGGCCTAAGTATACTGTAATTCATTAAAAGTTTTTTTTTTATAACATCACGTATCAAAGTGTGTCAAAACAGCATGTCATAATTATAATTATACAATTATAGTTTGAGTTAATGTTGTGTGACATCATTAAAACAAGGTATTTCTGTGTTAATCGGTACAACAGATTGGTTTACGGGTGCCAGATGGTCCGTGTCAGTGAAACAGATAACTGTTTAAAAGAGAAGAATTAAAAGAAGACATTTTTCATGTCATCAGATAAACAGGATAAACAGGATGGCTGATAACTGATAAAAACATTTTTGATGGAAGTTTCAGTACCTTTTTACGCCACAGTGTGGCAGAGCATCGACACTCGGCCTCATCATCTCTCCCTGAATCTCATTTCTGCCACACTTACTGTATCTTTCTTCTCATATATATATATATATATATATATATATATATATATACAGTCTATGCAGTATTGACGACTCATTTATGAAATAATGAATGCAGTAAGCAGGGATGTACAGAATTGTGTCCTAACATGTTCTTGAGATTACAATTCTGGAGGTGAAATGTTACTCTTTTTTTGTATAAATGTTTACATTATGTGAACAATGATTGAACAAGAATGTGGTTTACACCTTTATTACACTGATCAGCCATAACTTTAAAAACCACACAGGGATTGAAACCACCTAGGGATTGGGTTCCCCTTGTGCTGCTGTTGGGGCGGCTGTGGAACGTGGGACCTCTCGGGGTACTGTACTGTACTGTTATGTCTGTGGTGCTGTTGGTTACAGGGTGGGTCGTCCATGGAACGGACATTTTTATCTGGCATGTTCCATGAATGTTCGATTGGTTTGTGATCAGGAGAATTTGGAGGTCGGGGCAACAACCTTGAAGTCTTTGCCCCACTAAACGCTTCTGTTTATGCTCTTCCGTGAGTTATTTCTGCACCAGGTACACCCGCAGACCACAAATCACTGCACGCGGCTCTTATTTCATGCAAATCACAAGTGGGGCATCCATTTTTGCTCGCACCGCAGTTACAAATGTACTGATGTAACACAACCCCAGTTACTACTGTGCAAGTGTGACACATTCGCACCTGCGCAGTAGTAACAGGGGGGACAGTAGCCCTGAACAAAAAGAATATTTAAAAATATGTGGAGTGTGTATAATTTTTCACTCATCCTTATGAATTTTATAATGTTTGTTTCTTTGCTAAATATAAGTCCTTGTAACATCGAAGAAAACTGAAAAAATGAAAGTTAAACCATAGTGAGCTGTCTTTACTTTATTCTGCCAGCAAATTAACCAAGCGCCTAGACATTACGCCAAAGATATTTTTTAAGAAACAGTTTTTTTATTTTTTTGCTAGAACGTTTTAATGACCGTTATATTAAGAAGACTGCTAATTAGCAGACCAATATGATTCTGTGCTTTGTTTAAAAAGATACTTTACATAAAAAAAATCAATTAAATACACTGTTCTTGTTGTCAAGGTCAGGGGTGTTCTTGCTGAAAAAGTCATTCTCGATTTTAAAGATTAGGTTCAGAGTTCCTAATCCTAAGCTTTGGATCAGAGTTTAAAATTGTTTTAAAAATCTTATTCCAAACACTTTCTAAAATGTCTAGACACGAATGTACTTGCATAGCAGAGATATGCAAGATGGTTGATGATCAGATTAAGTGAATCATGTCGCCCATCTATGAAGTGAAAGTTAAGAAACATGACACAGCCTTCACGATTGAAAAAAAAAAAAGGTCACAGACTTGCATCAGAGTATTTACTTTTCTGGCTCAGCAGCTGACAGTGTTTGACCTTGTGCTGTTGTGCTGGCCCTGTCTCTGGAGGAAATTAGACTTTATTCTGTTGATTTATTTGTGCATGTGCGTGTGTGTGTGACGCCTCCTACCCACTCTGTGTACAGGCTTTGAACTCTTATCAGCACGACTCCAGCATGAGACGGCTGCTGAAGCATCTGAACTTCTACATCATGCCGGTCTTCAACGTGGACGGATATCACTACAGCTGGAAAAGTGTACTTTCACCCTCCTGGTTTATTTAACAGTGGTGTTTTGAATAGTCAACTAACATCAGTGTCTGTAATAATTCCTGACTCCTGAACGTTCTGGGAACTGGTTTTCTCAGGAAAGTTACACAGTAATGTTCGAATTTGATTGTGCGTTATGATTTTGAGAAAGTTCTACTTATATTCCCATAAACTAAATAAAAAGAAGATGAAGAATATGGTGAAAAACAATTGCTGAACAATCAGAAAACATCCTTTTTTATTTTCGAATGTCCTGCAATCTTCCCTTCTTTGATTAACTTTATTAGTTTACCGTAGTTCAGAGAATGTTCCTCTAATGTTCCTTTAACTTTTAATCTTTCAAAAACATTGTGATGGTTTGGAGAACATTTCCCTAACCTTCAGGGAACCTATAAATGAACTTCTGAACTTCTTTGAAACTCTCCCAATTTTAGAAAAATATTCTTTTTAAATTCCCATAACTCATAACATTCCCCTAACGTTTCTGTTATGTGTGTATGTGTCTAATAAAACAGGATGGGTAGATTACATAATAATATTAATAATATTAATATTAATAATAATAAAAATAAAATTTGTGTTGTAAAGTTCCCAGAACATTTTGAAAAAGCAGTTTACTAACAATAAAGCCAAAACCCATAACCAAACGCGAATAAATCTGACATACTTATGAATTTTTTTCTTTCTCTCTCTCTCTCCCTCTTTCTCCCAAAGGATCGCTTTTGGAGGAAAACACGATCCAAAAAAGCCAAGTACCACTGCCGCGGTGTCGATGCCAACCGCAACTTTAAAGTGAAGTGGTGCAGTAAGTCGGCATCTTCCTGACCTGAAAACTTAAATAAAGGTTAATTATTCATCAGAGCAAAAATAAATAAATAAATTAAAAATCCAAAAATGGAAAATACAGTTCATACAATGACGTAGAGCATGTAATTCTTGAATTGAAGATGCCAGTGTCAATTTGGTAACATCATTCCACATAATATATTATTTTTGGTTAAACATGGTTAATGTTTTTACCAAAGTGACCTCAGTTATGGAAATGCGTGGGCAAAGAGGTTGAATAATATGCTCTCACAGTCACCAGATTTGAAATTCCAGTCAAAAACTGGCTCAAATGTAATCAACAATATCTAATTCATGTGTTGTATTCATTCATTTATTGATTACAGTCTCATCAAAGTTGAGCACTTTTTCTCATAGGGCCAGGCAGATGTGGACAGTTTTTTCTGCCTTAATAAATAAAATAATAATTTAAAAACTGCATTTGTATTTACTCATCATCTTGTAATATTCAAAGTGCAAATCATTTAAGTGCGATAAATATGAAAAATATTAATAAGGGGCAAATACTTTTTCATAGCACTGAATGTATTTATACAGGTTTCTGTTAGCCAGCTAGTAACCTGGCTAACCTGGATTTTTGAGAGGATTTTCATAAGTCATAATTACAAATACTAGCTAGCTCCCTTGAGTCATGATCATGATGCTAGCTCTATGGATCCATCCTGGCTAGGTTTTTAAATTCATAATTACAATCCTAACAATCCTCTGCCTAACTTATCAAACCTGACAGGATTTCTGAGAGGATTTTAAGCCGTATTTATAATGCTAGTTCTGTGACTAACATGGCTAACAAGAGCTAACCTGACAGGATTTCTGAGAGGATTTTAAGCCGTATTTATAATGCTAGTTCTGTGACTAACATGAGCTAAC
>JAQQZT010000019.1:17480597-17495512 GCA_030068275.1 Clarias platycephalus | reverse complement strand
TACACATTAAGTTTACTGAAAGTAAAAACAGTTGAAAGTCAGAGGACGTTTCTTTTTTTGCTGAGTATATTATATAGGGCTCTAGTACATAATAGTGTGTGAAGGGACATTTATTTCCAAACATCTGGGTTCTTTTGGGGGCCATAAAAAATGCTCAAAAAACTCATAGCTTGCATAGTTCATACGCACTTGCATGTATTTATATGAAACTCTGTACACACAATTTTCACTGGACTCAACTCAACATGAAGTCAGATATTGTAGTTTGCTAAAAATAATAATAATAAAAAATGTTTAACTTGGCTAATAAGTTCCTGGGTGACATCATATTGTGATGCT
Organism: Clarias platycephalus; assembly: GCA_030068275.1. NCBI lineage: Eukaryota > Metazoa > Chordata > Actinopteri > Siluriformes > Clariidae > Clarias > Clarias platycephalus. Next base: position 17,495,173 of record JAQQZT010000019.1, on the reverse strand, counting down.
TTGTTTCAGTATCCGGGTCATTTTCAGGTCTTAACATGCTCAAAAACACACACACACAGGTTGCGCAGTGCGTGGTGCGTCCTCAGGTTGCTGGGCGATGGCACAGGTGCTTGGACCTGCTTATCGTGGCTTGCAACTACAGTATATTTATTATTATTATTATTATAAATTAATTAAATGAAAAACTGCAAAACTGCTATGACGTCATTGCGGGGACTGTGATGTCATAAAAGTTTTGCGGTTTTATTAATTAACTAACAGATAGAGGGGGGGTGACGTCATAACATTTTTCTACATTGTTTCTAGTTTGTTTAATAAACTAAAACGTTAAGAGAAAACGCGCGCGCGCTGGCGCGCTCGCTCTCTCTCTCTCTCACTCTCTCTCTCGCTCGCTCGCCTTCCCCGTGACGTCATTTCCGCCCAACATGGCGCAGGCTGGTTGCTAATGGAGAACTGAAGGATATTTTTCCTCCTCTCTTCCGCACCTTTCTGCTTTTATTTATGTTTCCCTCCCCGGGCTGAGCTCACACAGGCGGCTTCGAAAAGGGCATTTCGGTGCGTGTCAGGGACGGCTTCTTCCTCCTTCGGTCCACCTTCTCCTCGGAGCTTTTCCACCGCGTCATGTATGAAGGCAAAAAGACGAAAAACATGTTTTTAACCCGAGCTCTGGAGAAGATCTTGGCCGATAAGGAGGTGAAGAAGGCGCATCACTCCCAGCTGCGCAAAGCCTGCGAGGTGGCACTGGGTAAGTTTCAGACTCTGGTGCTTTATCACAGGGCGGAATTAACCTGTTCGTGCCTTTGCCTTGGCTAATCTTCCCGGTAAGCCTGTCTACAACCGAGAGCTACAGCTGGCTAAAGTCTGACAGCTTTACTGTTAGCTCTCCTCCTGCTAGCATTCTGGTACACTTTAATAAGTTATTGTATATTCCGCATTCTAGCTTGTTTGACGAGATGAAATGCCTCCCGAGGACGGAAATGTATGCATGTGGATTTATTTTATAAAAAGGTTTAATATTTGTTCTTACTTGGGCTCAGATACAGAAAGCAGGCTAAGGAAATGAGCAGCTGCTTTGCCCTCTTTGACAGCTTGTTAGCATTAGCCACCTTCCCCTGCTCTCCTGGAGGCTTAGCTTATGCAGCAGGGATTTACTCCTTATAGCTCGGAACTGGAACACAAATTATACCTGAACTTTTTATGTATATATAAAAAAAAAAATCAATACTTTTATGTAAATTAAAACGGAGAGAAAGCAGTGCTGTACTTCTCTTAAAGGAGAAAAAAACCCAATAACAAATATTTGATGACTCATTCTGGACCAGTCTTGTGTTCGTCCAATCGGATGCTTTCTAGAACTTAAGTCCCACCCCCAGGGGCGTGTCTTGACCTTTCCTTGGTTGAGAAAATATGCTTAGACTTTGTTCAATTTGTGTGGATTTGACTAAAAATATAAATGGTACCTCACACATACTTTTATGTGTTTTAGTGAATAAATTGTCTTTTTTTTATTTTTTTTACTGCATATAGTAATGAAATTATCACCCTTTGCACCTGCACAGGTTTTTGCATGATTTCGCTACACGACTCGTCTCGTTGTATTTTCCGCATCTTTGGAAATAATTCACAAATAGATATCTTGCGATGCCTTTCAATGTAGTTAACTTTCAACATTTTTAAAGATGATGTTTAAACCGACATATTTTGTCACGTCCCCCACATATAGTGAGGAATTATGGCAGTTATTGTTGGGTGTCTCTTCATCAGAAAACCTAAATAATGTAATTATTTCCTACTTGGATGCATCAGTCATCTCCTGGTGATAACCGTATTAATGGTCGCCCCTAATTCCAATGTGTATGGCATGTATTCTGAAAAAAAAAGCATCTTGTCATCTAGGATGTCATCAGACCTTGTCATCCCCTCCATACGACATCATCACGATAGCTGATTCGCTTTGTATTGTGATTCTGAAAGTATCGATGATTTTGTTGCAATTCTAAACCCATACCACACGGGACGCTATGCTACCAATGTGTGAATAGTTTAGACATACCACCTGTAGGATTATAGAGAAACCGCGACTCTTTACCTCATTTAAATGTAAAGGCCGGGTAGTGGCATAGTGGTTAGCACAGTGGCCTTTCACCTCCAGGGTCAAGGGTTCGATTCCCACCTCAGGTCTGTGTGTGGAGTTTGCATGTTATCCCCATGCCTTGTGGGTACTCCGGTTTCCTCGCATAGTCAATAGACAAACCTGAGATTAGGTTATTTGGCGTTCCCAACTTTCCCATTATGTGTGTGTGTGTGTGTGTGTGTGCACCTCGTCTCCTGAAATAGGCTCCAGACCCTGTACACAGGATAAGCGGTGTAGAAGAGGAATAAATTAATTAATTAAATAAATAAAAAAAATTATTTAGTAATCCGTGTGGAGATACATGAATCTCCACACAAAAGAACTGCGATATATAATTGAATCATTTTTCTTTCCCTCTCATCTCTAGCGAAGACATCTCTGAGAAATCCTTTTGTCAGGTTTGTTTAGGTCAGTCGCTGAGTGGGAGATCTTGGCTTTCTGGGGACGTGGTTGCAATCAGTCAAGAACTTTAACATTTCATGGAGTTACTATTACTAAAGCAAATAAGATTTTGAAGAATTCGAACAAAACCTGTGCTGCTGTAGTAGTGGTTTTGCCTGAATAATTTTAGTTTGTGATTTTAAGTCGCACTAATAACAAACCTTAGGTGTATTCACAAAGCTCATGTCATTCAAGTGTGTTTTAAAGGATTGTTGCACACTTTTTTACTTTCCGCTTGTGTTGAAGTCGCACATCCAAAACTATAAAACACACTTGTACCCAGGGGTTTTTAGCTAAATGGTGGCCTTTCAAAAATGCCACAGAAGAGGTTGCTGTGTGAATGTTTTGTTCAGTGTTATTCTGGGAAGTGTTTACTATAGTAAGCCTTCTAATGGCAAAATATTATCTCCTCTGGCAGAGGAAGTAAAACGGTTCCTGGTACTACTGCTGAAATTAAGTTAGGTTTGGTTCTTCTGATGGAAATGTGTTAAAGCGTCCTTGAAATAGGTCTCTGAGTTGCTCACCCTAAGTTGTTGAAAAAAGGGTTTCCCAAGGCTTTTTCCTGAAAGAGGATTTGTGAGAAACGTCACTGTGTTGGTGAGAAGGGACCCTTCCAATTGCTCAGATATTCTGTCTTGAGGTTGTCTCCCAGATATACTGTCTTGAGGTTGTCTCCCAATTGCTCAGATTTTCTGTCTTGAGGTTGTCTCCCAATTGCTCAGATTTTCTGTCTTGAGGTTGTCTCCCAATTGCTCAGATTTTCTGTCTCGATGTTCTCTCATTTCCCCAGGGAGGTTGTCTCGATGTTGTCTCGATGTTCTCTCATTTCCCCAGGGAGGTTGTCTCGATGTTTTCTCATTTCCCCAGGGAGGTTGTCTCGATGTTCTCTCATTTCCCCAGGGAGGTTGTCTCGATGTTTTCTCATTTCCATAGAGAGGTTGTCTCGATGTTTTGTTTACCAGTTACATTGAATGGTTTGATGTTTTAAGAAATTATCTCCTATTTGCTCAGAGAGGTCTCTGAGTCGCTGAGAAGAGTTCCTGAGGTGATGAGATCTCCTTCCTGAGTAGCCAGGAGTGTTTCAGGAGTCCTTCCGGGTCCCTTAAAAAAATCTGTCTTCCTGCTGTGTAAATGAGCATCAGTGGTTTGTTGGGAAAAACAAAACAAAACAAAAACCTACCCCCCTGGCCATATTTAAAGCTTACGTGTACCGCGCTGCACAGCAGAGACGTAACGACGTGCGCCTGTGCCGACATAAATCACAGTTATTTCTTTGGGACAGCTTGGACCCGGGAGATTTGGTGGTGTTTACTGGTTTGGACACAGCTGGCCTCAAAGATCATAAAGAGCTTATCCCTAGCTGTTACCGTGAAGTATTATTGAAGAATCTCTCGGTTCAGTGTCTGACATTCGGTTTCTTTTACACTCTTTAGTCCGGACTGCTTTTTTGTTCCTGAGAGGTGTAAGGAAAAAAAAAAAAAAAGGTAAAGTGTTCAGGCTTTTTTACTAATATTATTAAAGAAGTCTGAATTGTGTGTTAATGTCGCCTGTGTTGTCCTTTCTGTGGACGTGTGGAGTGCACCTTCGCCGTGGGTTACATCGGGCCACGCTGCGTCTTGGCTCTGCACTCGAAGTTAAAGCCGGCGGCTGCAGCGAGTGTGCCAGGAAGCTCGACAGCACAGAGTCTCAGTTCAGCAGCCCCAGAGGAGACAGAGACAGAGAGAGAGAGAGAGAGTCTCGAATCGGCCTGTGGATTACAGCAGTGCTGCGTTTTTCACATTCCACACCGCCTTTCTCTTTTACATCACGTGAGCTCGTGAGTGTTTATTGAGCGTGAACACCTTGTCTGCCCAGCCTGGCCAAATATTAGGATTTCAGAATCAGGAATGTCCTTGAAAGAGGCAGTGACTCCTAGAAGGACAAACGTCCGGAGTTAATGAGTTACTTGTGAATTAGGGGTGTGACTCTGAGGAAATCAGGAATAAAGGTGATGTCACGGAAACGCGCTTGAAAGACACAATTCCTGTGAGGGTTTAAAATGAGGGTCAGCTACGGTTTCGAAGAACAAACCTGTATCAAGATGAGATGTCAAGTTATTCTTAGGTTGATTTACGGCATCTGGCAGACACGCCTATCCAAAGCGACTGGCGTTTTATCTCATCTGAGCAGTCGAGGGTTAAAGGCCTCGCTCAAGGGCCTGACAGCGGCAACGTTGTGACGGTGGGGTTTGAACCCGGCACCTTCCGATTAATAGGCTTAACACCTTAATCACTGAGATATGAGATACCTCTGAACCCATTTTTTTCTTTCGTTAATAATAGACGAGAAAAATAAAGTCATGTCCGTCGTTCGGTTGTAAAATGATTTTGGTTCTGCGCAGGAGTAGTAAGTGTAAATCTTTCCTGTATCTCATTGTTCTTCTTCTTCTTGAATATTTGTGGTATAAATCCTAAATCATATTTGCTTTAAATAAACTTAATTAAACAGAAGCAGAAGATTCTTTCTTTCTTTCATTCTTAGGTACTGTTTGTCACCCAATTGAAGACGTATTTTGGTTCTCTGGCATTTTATATCTGTATCTATTTATAAGATGTTTTTTTTTTGTGTTGGTCTGTCTCATACTGTATGTACTTCTCTACAAAATAGTTCCTTTTAACTGCATTTCCTTTCGAACGTTGCTTCCTATTAAACAATGCCCAGTGCATAATCAGTTCTTTGTTTAATTTTTTCTAAACACATTTTTCAGTAACGCACACACTAACCTTCATATTATTCTCCTTATCGCGCGTGAGAGAGAGAGAGAGACGCTGGACGAATTCCAGTGGAAAATGGATCACGGCCTTTTGAAAAATTAAACAGCGCTGTGGTAGATTTTAAACTGTTGTTTTGGAAAGAGATTATGACGGAATGATAAAATCCTGGTTCATCCTAGAGATTAATATTACACCTGTTCATTTTCTGACACGGTAAACGACGTTAATTTAGGACAGCTCGTCTTGTACCATGTTCGTAAGGGGGCCGACAGTTTCCATTGCATCGATGCCACCTGGCCAGGTGATACTGTCCCTTTAATCGAGGCCAGGTACCCTATAGGTTACACAGCTGAACCTGAGACTCTAAGAGCTTCTTTTGTTCATCAAGCACAAAGAACTCTTACAAAACACATGGGAAAAGCGCATGAAGGGTCCCCCCCCCCCCAGGATGCCTTTCTACACATTTTAGAGATTATAATTTGAAATCTAGGACTTGGAGAAACTAAAGCTACACTTCATTTTCTGTACATATACTGTAGGCTAACGTTGTATAACTTGCAACATTTATTTACCTCTCATAGTTAAACTGTTATTATATGAATATATCTGTGTATTATAGGGAGTCTAAAAACGTGTAATAGTGCTGAGAAAGGAAAGTGTTTTAACATTGAGATCATGTAAGAGTTATTAAAGGCATGTCAGTGCTATTATTATTTTTCAAAGTAGATAAATTCTATCCCAAAGGCCAATCCTCATTTATTATTCAGTGGGCACGCTGATCACCTTGTTCCTCTTTCATTCCGTCACCGCAGGTCTTTCCATGTCTTATTCATCACAAAGTTTTTACAGCTCTCAAGGCTACTGAGAAGGTCTAGCTTTCTCGAGTCTGCATCGTATTTCATCAACATCTCCTCTCTCTCTCCGTGTGTGTATGTACCACTGCAGATCGCGAACATCCCACAAGAGCTGCAGTTTTGTAGTTGCTCTGATCCTCGTCACATCACAATTCAGTTGTTGTCGATTCCTTACGCTTTCCCATTATTATTATTTTTTTCTTCTTCCAGGACATCTAATTTGGGACAAAATGGTCACTTTCGGTGTTCAATATTCCACACACTTACGTTTTAACAAGATATTGTAACGTTTTTGTCACAGCTGCTGTGAAAAGAGCCAGATTGTGATGGATCAGAGCTCCAGCACACTCAGTAAAACCTAACAGGTTGTTTTGCTTGAAGTACCAAAGTCGTGAGCACGGACAGAAATGATGCCATGGAATCATGATATTTACAGAATCTCAATATTATTCGAATCAGCAACTGGGTATCGTGATAACATTACGATTTGCTCAGTAAAACCGAACAGCTGTTTTCTTATAAAACGAGTTTTCACTCCAAATATTGACTGTTTATTTTATTGCTCTTTATAGTTTCGGCTTCAGTATGTAAGTTTCTTTTATGCAGAAATGTTTTCAAAAGCATCTTTTGCTTATGCATTATTTTTGTATGTGCCCAAGACGTTTGCACAGTAAAACAGCTGTTAGGTTTTACTGAACATGCTGGAGGATACGAGTTCTTCTGTTAACTTTGTCACACTTTGCCGCTCCTTTATATTTTTATGCAAATCCCAGGAGTTTTTGTTTCCATCTGAAAACTGGCCTGTCTACTATATATTTCTTTTCTTTACAGCCATGCATATATTCTCGTGTAATGTTATATGTTATTTATTTATAAATTTTTAAGTTATATATGGAAATACTGAATGATTTTCAGTACATAATTATGCAGACATGATAAACATATATATAATACAGCATCAGACTTTTGCACAGTCCTGTATGTTTTTTTTTTTTTCCTTTTGCTTTCTTTACATACGAGTGATTATTTTTTTCTGTAGCAGTATTTATTTATTAATTTTTAAGTTATGAAATTTGGAAATATTAAATAATTGATGCAGACATGATAAATATATAAAACAAAATTTATATATTTGATAATATGTTGCTCAAGAGTTTTGCACAGCACTGGTTTTTATATATAATATATATATGTGTGTGTGTGTGTGTGTGTGTGTGTGTGTGTGTGTGTGTGTATACATATGTTATCTGCCCGGGTGCTGTAAGGATTAAACCATCTTTGCTGTTTTTTACCTCAGGTCACTTCCTGTAACTAATTTATTTTAGTCTGAAAGTTTATTTGTCTGAAAATAGTCTTTGGAGAACTCGATTAAACTTTAACCGCATCGACTGAATGAATGAAGACAGAGGAATTCTAATAGTTTTTTTTTTTTTTTTGTGAACAGAGAAAGAGCGTGTCTAGGAGAAGAATTTAATTTAATTTCATGGCCATGAGTTTATTGTTGACACGATTAAACAAAGGTGTTTGGAACATCACGCAAGCGCTCAATATCTCATGCAGCTGGTTAATGAAGTGAAAATCACTTTCACTTCAGCAGGCGGGTTTCTAACATGGGCCTAAGAATCCTGCGTTTTGAATTAAAAAGCACTGATTGGAATCTAAAAGCATTAAAAAGTAGACGCGGTAGAAAGACTTAAATAAAGTTAATCACGTGTCGATCGGAAGCTACTAAGTTATATGGTGTTGTATTGTAGTGGATTGAGGAGGCCGTCTTCAAATCTCTGTTTCCAATGTGAACTGAAATCATGTGGAAGCCAAAGGTTTACGTCTCTACCTTGTACAGTTTCATGTTTAATCACAGATAGCTACGCTCCTCTTTACTTTTTCAAAATAATTTAATACAAAATTCATGAACTATAATTTTAGCCAACTGTTTTTCTCGCACTCGCTCTGTGCTTAAAAGGGTTGCCAGATCACACCGGAAAAAATCCCGCTTAGACTGTGCCGAAAACCCACCCACTCAATAAACAAACAGTACAAATAATAGTATTATTATTATTATTAAAACTAGAACTAATACTGTAGTTCAATTTTGTGTGTGGGTGTGTGTAGATACACACATATATATATATATATATATATATAGCTTCAGGAAAAAAAAATTTTGTAGGAAAAGAAAAACTTGTATAAATATTTTCAATACTAAATTTATTGCTATGTTATATATTGATATATACATGATATTATTATGATAATATAGTTTATATTACGTTAATATATAATATACATCATACTATTTTTCTTTTCCTGAAGAAAATTAACTTTGTGGAAAAATAATTCCGGGAGGAATACCCTGGCTAGACAGGTACGAATTGGACATGAGCACATTAGGGAGGGAGAAAAAAATTTACAGTACTGAAATTTTTCGTTTAAGCTTTTAATTACAGACGGAATGGTGGTTTTCATTCAAGAGCACGCGCGACAGTTGCTTGCTTTAAGTAATCAAAGGAAAGTCGAGTTGTATCCGATCTGATCCACTGACTCCACTGCAAACCGTGAAGGGATCCGTGATATGATATCCGTCTCAAAAAGTTTGAAAAAGTGCTACCTTGTCTCTCTTGAATCACAGGCTCGCAGGATGAGAGAAACCATGACCACAGCCTAACCTCGTATCACTGCAGTACAGGCACTGCTGGGTAAACAATAAAGATGTCGAGCAGACTGTGTGCGCACGCGTACGCTTTTGTGTGTGTGCGCGCGCGCGCGCGTGTGTGTGTGTAGACAGGCGCTGGTTGGTTTGCTTTTTCTCGGCTATTAATCTTTACCCCAACAAAGAGAGGCTTGGCTCTGTGCGGTCTGGCTGCGGCTTTATAGCTCCGTCTCTGCGCAGCGCGATAACTCTAGATCTAGTAAATGTAACGTTATTTGAACATCCAGACAATAAATGCACTTGAACAGTAAAAAAAAAACAAAAGTGTTGTTCTCTAAGCAGCCGCGTAATCCTCACCATTTCACAATCCACATGTTGCCTCATCTGTCCAAGTCTAATTGCTGCTTTGCATCTTCTGCTTTCACCTCACAGTAGACACGGACACGTTTCCGCTCCTCCTCGACTGTGAGGGAGGATTCACAGAGGCTGCTGACTTAACTTACTTTTTTTTTTTAGTCAAGTCGCACTAATTATCGAGTATGTAGAGAGCTGAGAAAATAGCTAAAACTGTGCAGAGAAGATGAAGCCTGACACAGAACCAGGGCTCGACACACCGCGCCACGCCACGCCACGCCACGCCACGCCACGCCCATGACGGACATTTAAAGCCTAATTTCAAGCCAGAGACCTTCTTTCAACAGAACAAAGCAATGAGCATATTACTCCTGAGATGCATTCTCAACGTCTTCTCATTTTTCTTGAAAATAAAACAGATGTCTAAAAAAAAAAAAAAAAAAAAAAACATATGAAAAGTAAGCATGATTAAAATCGGGACTTGTGATAAATCAGCCCGAGGAAGAAATAAAAAGACAGGATTTTTTTTTTTATATACCAAAAGAAACCTTGTACCTTGTGTTATAAGGAAGTAAAGCTTGTTTATAAAAATAATAATCATAAATGAACGTCCCAGATATTCTAATGGGATTTACTGATACTCATTTTATCCACCTTTAATAACGTATGACTAAAGAAAGGGCGTTCAAGTCAAACCAGGACTCATGATGACACTTCTTGTGAATAAAGACGTAAAACCTGACTTGACTTCGAGCGCAGTACGGTGATGAGACTCTCCGACATCTGAACTGTGTTTTAAATAAGGCCGTAACATCCATGAGTAACGATCCTGCTGAGGTGGTATAAAGCCAGCTAATAACGTTAAGTAACATTCTGTCGTACATTCCACAGTGCAGCCGGTGAGGACTGTTTGATAATAGAAGGTTGTTAGTTTGATTGACAGCTAGATTAACTCTGGACTGCACTTGGTTTTAATTCGCTGGAATTTAAAACTCTGGAACGGAGCCGACTACGAGGAACCGTGCAGTACCGCGCATTTCAGTTCAGCTCAGGTTCAGTTCTTAAACGTTAGTCGAACATGTTTACAAATCAATAATCATTAGTAATTAATAATAACCAGACACACCACTGTTTAAGTTTTTATTAAACAGTTCTAGCTGCATGTTCTGGCGTTTCTCCTACAGTTATTTTTTTGTGGCGGCCCGTCATAGTATCAACACTGATCTCCACAATATTAATTACTAGCGTAAGTATACACGTCATCGACGATCAGAGTGTTTAGAAATACAAAGGTTTAAGAAGGGTAAAGCTAAAAATAAGCTGATCCACTTTAATGTAATCAGTGATATTATTATTTCAGGTTAAAACCCACGTACTTGTCTCTCTGTACGGCAGAACTCTCTGTCTAACTTATTAATACAAAGAAATCAAATGTTGTAAGGTTGAGTATCGTATGCTGTGTTTTACGCTAAGATGGACTTCTCGACCTGTTGAGACGTCAACCGAATACACTCGCTGTTGGGTAATCGGAGAGTGAATCACAGATGAGAAATCGAAACAGTAGATCGGATGAAGATGAAGTTTTGTCTTAAAACGACTCCAGCATGTTAAAATTCACTCGTACCACTTCAGCTCTGGCATTTCAGCGGAAGTTGAAAGTTGTTTATTAGTCGCTTATTTTAAAGTAGATTATTAAATCCGGCACGTAACTGTTACTCAACATTTTGCTTTCACTTAAACTTACTTGTTTTCCCAACAGTGTGATTAAAGTACCCGAAATAACACAACCCAACGATGTGTTTACAGAAACCCAGCATATATAGTAGTGTACTACTACTACTACTACTACTACTACTACTACTAATGAATGGAGAAAGCGCAGTCAAAATCCAGGGATTCTCCGAACTGTCACGTTGTATTCAGCGAGTAGAATATATTTTTGTATTTGTTGCAGTTCTGGTGGAGTATGTCTGCAGTTTTATCGATAAATCTGCTCATATCTGCGCATGCGTTTATCAGCCTTTTGATTAAAAAGCGTGCACGCGCAACTCACTTTCACTTTGCAAAAGACAGTGTTTATTGTTTAGTGTATATTTAAAGCGCATATACACAATTAAACAATATTGTTTTAGGCTAACTTAACATACATTTTTAAAATTCTTTGTTGTACTTCGTCTTTTTGCACACACGCGCGGGTGCGTTACAACAATAATAATAATAATAACAATAATAATAAACGTTCGTTCTTAATGGCGTTCTTGCATTCTTGTATGTTGCAAGATTCACTTTTCATAGTGTACGCACCATTTCTTTTAAACACAAAAGGTTTTTGTTGGGAGTAAGCCATCAAGACTCATTGTGTCTGTGTTATCAGGCTTGTAATTTAGTTTCTGTGTTTTCTGCATACTCTGTATACACAGTCAACTATCACATTGATTGGGTCTGTTGAGTGATCTGTTAACCACGCCCACTTTGTGGCAAAAGCACAAAAAAAAAAGAATAGCCCGTCCCCCTCCACACGTCACACAGACAAACCATATCGGTTTAAAAAAATATATTAATGCATACATTTTGTTGTAGTTAATAAGAATGAATTTATTGAAACTCATTGAAAGTTTTGTTCCAGGAGTTTGTCTGTCCTGGATTTTTTTTTTTTTTTTTTGCGCCATTCAGATTCTGTACAGATTCCCAGTAGACAGACATGGCGTCCCGTCTCGTCTCGCCTCTGCTCAGATGAAAAGGTTCAACAAAAGCGTCGTGCTTGAAACATGCAAAAACCCAGAGGCTTATTTGATTGCCGAGGTGCTGTTTGCACAGAAGAGACGCCTCAGACCTGACCGCAATAGTGCGAGCAACGCCGCGAGCCTCGCAGGATCATTTATATCGACTGCACACAGCAAGGATGCTGAAGGTTACAGCAACAGAACGCCTTGCCTGAGAAAGCACCTAAATTCTCATTCCCGATAAAATAAATAAATAAATAATATTTGTTAGAGAAGCAGCTGCGGAGGAAAGGACCCGAGTCTCGTCTCTTGTATGTGTACACGGTGTCTCACAGAGACGTGAATAAATAAAAGTAGTAGACGTTGATCAGCAGGGACTTTTTTTTCCTCTCTCTCCTTTCATGCACCGCAGTGAGCGACGGAGAGTACGGTGGGACGGATAAAGGAGGAAACATGAACGAAAGTGATGCGATTAATCAGAAGGTGTTGATTAATTAGTAAGAAGCTCGCTCTAATGTGTTCGTTTCTAAAGTCACATTTTATCCAGAAGTCTGTTTTGGTTTAAGGAAGGAGTCTCCAGGGTGCGAGCTTTGGAACGAAGATAAAGCTGTAGAATTTAATCGTTTTTCTATGACTGCATTTTATTTCCAACCAGTGAAAGAGGTTAGCAGCAGTAGCTTGCCGTCTAAGATGAGGCTGAAGTGTGAGGTCTATCGTGTTTATGGCCATCTGCTCCGCTTAAGCTTTACTCACACCAGTTTTTAGACATTAAAGGCAATTTGTAATAGAGATGGGGATTTCGATTCAGCGATGTATTGCAATTTCTGTTTGTTTGGTATCGCCACACTGAAAACAAATTAAAAACAAATTTTTTTATTTGTATAACTTTGCATTCAAGGCGGTAAATGTTGCAGTTCCTCTGTAATCCTACAGGTGGTGTACTTTAAACTGTCACACATTGAGCAAATCGAATCAGCACTTTTGGATATCGTAATAATCTCGTACTCCGGGTGATTCCTATACCTAGTTTGAAAACCAAGTTAAAATGACCTTTCAAAAATTCCAGCAGGGAAACTAAAAAACTGAGATACAGGAGAACAAAAAAAAAGCATAAAATGTATGGATTTTTTTTTATTTTTTATTTTCTTTCAATGAATTAGTTTTTGCTTGATAATTTTATTTTGTTAGTTTCTGTTTGACATAAATCCAAATCAAACTTCCATCTTCTGCAAATACCTGCTTGTGCAAGATTATCATAGCTTTTTTCTTCTTCTTTTGAGTTTGTCAGTTGGTGCAACAGCGCCACCTGCTGGAATGGAGTGCGGCACAGAATGTTGGAAGGGGAAAAAAAGATTATTGCTTGCTAGATTATGTTATTAGAACTTTAGATAGTTTGAGAAGTTTGGAATACAGTGAAACCTTGAATTGTGATCTGCGTGTTTTTTTACACGACGAGCAAAAATTTTCAGTAAATTTTAACTTGATAAACGAACGAGGTCTTCAAATACGGGTAATACGCATACGTTCATCTGCCGAGCATCACATGATCACAACTGAGCCAATGGTTCTTCTTTCTGTCGCGCTGTGGGATTGTGGGTAATCGTCCCCCAGGCACGGTCTGAGTGCTTCTGCGTCACTCGTACAGTCAACATCCGTGCGCGTGTGTACTGTTTATTGTAACATTGTGACCATGTGTGAAAAAGTCATCCCCCTCACCCCCCACCTCTTCCTCTCTCGTCTCACACCAGTCACGATTCTTTCAAAATTTAAAGCGCAGGTTAAAATATGTTATTTTTCAACTTTATATTTTGTATTAATTATTTTTAGATCAATATTTTTGTGGAACGAATCATTGGAGTTTCAAGTATTTCTTATGAGGAAATTTGCTTTGATGTACGAATTCTTCTGGAATTAATTATGCTTGCAATCCAATGTTTAACGGTAATTTAAAACCTGTAAGAAGTGCCGCTGTTGAGACGAACTGGTCAGTAAACTTTAGTGCTATCGAGTCGAATCGAATCGGAAACTGGAGCTAATGGAAAAATGTCTGGTTTGAACGTTTTGAAATTCCCGTCGTAACATTTATTCAAACCAATCAGGAAAAACGTGTGTGTTTGTGTGTAATATTCAGGTTTTCTATGTCTCACTTTTTGTCTCTTTACTGTTTAGTTTAATCAACATTCTGTGAGAGATGTATGTATTTAATATGTTTAAAATTGTGTAGTACATTCTGTTTACAATATCCAATTTTACGAGGCTTTTTAATTATAAAGTCTCTTTATTCAGACTATTCTGAGACCCCTGAGTCCAGTACAGAATTGAAGAGAATTCTGAATTGTAGTATTCTTACGTTCTTAACAGCACTGTCTATTTCCCTCACTGAGTGTGAGCAGTGAGGACAAAGACACCAGGGCCTGTATTCACAAAGCTTCTTAGAATTCTCTCAGAGATCTCCTATCTTAGCTTAAAAAGTCCTAGCTGGTAGTCTTAGACTAAAAGTGATTTAGGAAACTTCTCAGAGCAACTCTAACGAAACTAAGGAAAGTACAAAAACCTTTATCTTAGTGAGCAGGTGTGGTTGACCCTGTTGCTAGGGATGATGCAGCAATTCAAGGACTGTGATTGGTTGATTAAAAAATAACCTCTGACCTCTGTAAAGGTCTTGAA
>JAQQZT010000019.1:17458932-17472739 GCA_030068275.1 Clarias platycephalus | reverse complement strand
GTAGAAAATAAATCACTAAACAAAAACAAAGACATTTGCAAGTGACCCCAAACTTTTGAACGGTAGTGTATATGTAAAACGAGGCACAGATTTATGAGTTTAATAATCTCAACATGGAAAAGGTGGGGAAAAAAACCCTTGGGGATATAATGTTTGAGAATGAGGCTTAAATTCAGAATTCAGATATTGGATTGGAAACGGGATTAGTACTCAGTGATACGGCTTTCATTTATTTCATTTTAAGTCTATTTTGGTTTTTAATAATCTTTGAAAGATATCTGGATTTAAATCAGAGAATTGTTCTGAAACACTACGACACATTCACATCAGTGTACAAGCGTAGGCTCAGATCGGAAAACAAAACGATTAAAATCCCATATCGGGGTGGGGAAAGAAAACGGTTGATGGAGACGGAGAGAGGAAGAGGGAACATGCGACCCAAGTGGCGCATCAGTTCTAATATGAGCTCAGCAGGAAATCTCGACAAATGCACTGCTAGTTGCAAAACTTTGCATCACCACCAAAAAAAACACACACACCCACAATACAAGGTATTTCCTGTTATCAGTTCGAAACTTTGTTCCATCCTCATTAGACTCTTGTTTTTTAACTTAAACTTAATAAGCTTGTTACTGAGAAACCAGACAGCTCAAAACTTGAAGACTTTTTTTCCCCTGGTGGAAAATCTTTATCAAAATAAACTGAATCATTGAATCAAGCCTGAATCGATTAATCTAACATCAGGAGTGGGTTGAGCCGAATTGAATTGTTCGTACTTTATCATCATAACCATATCAGTTGTGTATATTTTATATATATATATATATATATATAATAGTGGGAGCAGATTGAAACGTGTGAGGATGAGGAGAGTGTGAGAACAGATGATTAGGTATTCTGTTATGCTCCAGTGGATTTAAAGGGTGGACAGTGTGATGAGCGTGAAGCAGGGGCTCCAGCAGGTCTAGCTATGATGGCAGAAAGAGCCAATCACATCACTGGAATCTTATACGTGGGTGCACACGCACACAGACACAGTCACATGCCTTGTGTTTTAATAAAAACTGGCCAAACCTGAAAAACTCCCAGTGACAAATTTGCGCAATGTCACTTAGTCCAGACTCACATCTTTTAATTGTTTGGGTTCGGGAACGAGGAATGAGTCTAAAACCATACAGGATTTACATTCTTTCTTAGGGAAATAGAAAAAAAGCAGAACGACCAGTTAAAAAAAAAAAAAAAAAAAAAAACTACACTGACTAACCGTACACACAGTGCTTCTAGTTTGAAATAAGCTTAGTCCAAGTCAAGATTTTTTTCATTAAAAATATTTCTGGTCCAAGCCACCCACCTGCCTTGTGATGTGAGGGACACAAGTGGGACACAAGTGAGTGATGAAGGGGTGACCTTGGTGTGGAGAATCTGCTGCCGGTGAATCGGCTAAAGCTGCTAATTGAATGCTGAGGATTGCTTCAAACATTGTCAGTTGTAGTTATGCGAGCTAATCTGATGCTTCTTTAAAGAGATGGAGAGTTTGGAGGATTTACATCAAAGTCGGCCTTAAATCAAAATGTGTGTAAGTACATTAGCATACGTCTGGGGCGGTATAAGTTTTCCTGCTCTGCACACCGGTTATACTGTAACGTTTGTCACCTGGAGTAAGAGTACGGTAATCAGGAACAACTTCCACAATGAAGCTCCTGCACTCGAGTTGGTAGTTTTCAGTGGTACGGTGGATTGAGTACAAATTAAACTCTCTTCTTTCACACTAGCCTATTTTTGAGAAATTGATTTTGGAGTCTTGTCGTGATACATCATCGAATAGACTTTTTTCCCCCAATCTCTAACTTACATGCAGTTCAATTTCGATTTAAGACCGACTTCATTCGTAGATGCGAACAAATCGCGGAAGTAGCTCACGTGTATTGTTAAAAAAATAGACACTGCCTTGCACCAGATACCGATATTTACAATTATATTCAGTATTTTCAGTGTGGGGCGGCACAGCGGTGTTGTGGTTAGCACTGTTCACGGTTCAATTCCCGGGCAGGCTCGATTCCCGTCTCTGTGTGCATGGAGTTTGCATGTTCTTCCCTATGCTTAGTGGGTTTCCTCCAGGTACTCCGGTTTTCCCCTGAATGCAGGATAAAGCGGTATAGACGATGAGTGAGTGAGCGATTTTCAGTGTGTAAGTGAATGTATAAAATGTCTAAAGTCCGATTTATTGTGTGCGGGGGGGTGCAGGAAAATCAGGAGGAGATCAGTCCGGAAGCACGATGATAGAAAATGTCTGTTCTTTAAAGCTGTCCTGATGGAGAATAATAAACCCTTGCAATTTAAAGGCGCATAGACAGCCCTGTTACATTTCACATATGTGAGATTAAGTACTCCTTAGGTGTGTTTAAAAAGGCTTATAATCGGTTACAGTTCTTGGACACATGATAGCAGTGTGGGGAAGGCGAACAGATGTACACCTCTGACACGAATATACAATGTAAAGCATACCAATCCACTTGGCTAATCTAAGCTGAGCTGTGCAAGACTCCGACTTTGTCGGACTTGAGAACAAATCCGACTTACGAACATGCTCCCTGAACGGAATTTGTTTGTAAGTCAGGAACTTGCTGTTGTTACTAATGTAATATCTAGAAAGCAGTGTTCTTTTCCACCTTAGCTACTTCTTTATGTTTTAGCACACAAGAGCTCCTCCTTTTGAAAATGCAAACCGGCATTAAACACCTCTTCAGGAAAAAAAAAAAACATAAAAAACAAAGGGTCCAAAATTGAATACTATTCAGAAACTGTGGAACATTACGAAAAAGTCAGTGAGATTGATTTAGCGCGATAGTCGACAGGACCTAATTAGAGTAGTTAGCCACTGATCACATCTTTGTATTATTTTATCCAGTTACATACGCTTATGAAATGTAGTCTAGAACATGCCATGTCTTTCTTATCGACGGTAATTTCATCTCCAGGCTTTGCTGACAGCGGTGACGTCCCAGCACATCGAGATCCACGAGGGCACGGTGCTGCAGGCCGTCCGGACGTGCTACAACATCTACCTGGCCAGCAAGAACCTCATCAACCAGACGACGGCCAAAGCCACCCTCACCCAGATGCTTAACGTCATCTTCGCCCGCATGGAGAACCAGGCAGTGAGTCTCACCTCAGACCCTGTCAGTCGAAATATACGCCGCCACACGGCCTCAATCTAACATCTTCTTTCTTCTCGATTGATGCCTCCTCCTCCTCCTTCTCCTCTTTCTCTTTCTCCTTTTTCTCCTGCTCTTCCTTTTCGAACCCTAGCTTACAAATCACAAGATCAGTTGGTCTATGGCGTCCAGAAAGCGTGACCGTCAGGTAAAGAGCGTGAGGGTCTGCCTTGAGTTTGCTTGATCTGAATTATTCTATTCTATTCTATTATTATTTTTCCTAAACGTGTGCATCTGCTTCACCTCTCTCTCCCTCTCTCTTTTCCATTTTCTCTCTCTTTCTGTTTTTATCTAACGTGTGCTTGCTGTGTCCTTTTTGTGCCTGCAGTGCCTCTCTCTACGATGTTTGATATTTGAAGTGTACGGATGTACCTCTGCAGTGTGTTTTTTGAATTTAGACTGCATGCGGGAGACGAGTGACTGTATTTGGTTCACTAGGATCATGATCACCTCATCATTTCATCGCATCCAGTTTTATGATTTATAATAAATAACAAATATTATTGATGATAATAATTACGTTCAGCAGATTCTGTTTCCACGCAGAATCAACAGCGTTCACAGCGTCAGATACGACAGTAGAATCCGATCTACGGTGAAGCTATTGATCCGCGTAATAGTTTTGACGAATTTTTTTTTCATAGGTATGTTCACACAAGCTGCTTTTTAGTCGTTGAGATCCATATCCTGAGATTTAAAGAGGAGCGCACGTCCGTCAATAATGCGCAGGTTAACTGTAGTAGAAATAACGTGAAATAACGAGACAGAAACGTGGATGAAAGTATTAAAATGCTTTACACACTGCTCAAAAAGATATTATTTCAAATAGAGCTTTACCTCAGACATATTTTATTTTTTTGTATGCTTCTAGTAAAACATCCAGTGTGTGAATGGAGTCGCTCTCTGTAAGGCAGCGTAATGGAGAAAAATGTCACTACAGTTTTAAACCCTTCTGATTTTTCATTTGTCTCACAAGCATATTTGTAGCATGTTCAAGTTTTAGGCTTATTGTTTATCACAATTGTCTCCCAATTTGCTAAATGTTTTAACGGTTTCCATGGAATCACATGACCATAAGAGAGAATGCTCACACGCGCTTATCTGAGACTCTTTAAGTTGGCCAATCTCATTCTTTCCACCTGCGGCATCTCAGGAGAGTTTAAGATTGTCAGAGAAAAACATTAACTGTCCTCTTCGTACTTGATGTCAGAGATATTCACAGTGTTGCTGCGCTTCGCCGTTGGTGAGGTTCAGTTTTTATTTGGAAGCTCCAGCAGTCAGGAACTGATTAGGTTGAAGCCACTTAGCTATCCAGTGGGGATGCCAATCACCAGTTACCGGTCACCACCGATATATTATCACAATACATACTGCATAATGTGTTGATTCTATAAGTATCAACATTTTGTAAATATCGCAGTTCAAATCTAATCGGCACAACTGTAGGTATCGTGATGATATTGTATTAGCTGGTCCCTGGTGATTCCTGACCCTAAAATTTATCTTTTTGAACAGCTTGAATCTGGATCTTAATTATCCAACCAAAATGAAGACAAGCTGTTTTTTTTTCTTTTTCTTCAAACGCAGTGAAAACAAATAGGACAAGAACAACGGTGGCACTGATTACATGAACATTACACAGCAAAGAGCTTTCTGTGAGCTTTGAGGTTTCGGTGCTATTGATCTCACGGTAATGTAGAGTTACTCCAGCAACTTCCATTAAACAAACAAATAAAACAAAAAAAAACATTATGCATTATGTCTTATTTGGTGCATTATGTCTTCTGTCATTTCAGACTAACGGTGTTTAACAGAAGTATTTTTTTCAATGTCGTTTAGAAGTCATGTCAGCCAGCTCAAAGGGCGGGGCTTATTTCCTTTTCATATTGTCACATGACATATAACGCGTCTATGGTGTTCATCACTTATCAATCTGATAGTACTGAGAGACAAAGTTTGTATCATGTGATGTTGTGTTTCTCCTTAGTTTTATTTTCTTTCTTGCAGGTAAAAGAATGACAATGACGTGAAAGAGATGAAAGCGTAGAGATTTGTTGCTTAGTATTTTTTCAGTGCTTTAATTGGTACCTGATTTTTCAGCCACACTGTGTATCATGAAACCAATCTGCATTATGAATTATGAAACGTCCCAAAATAATATTCTTGACCTTTCCTGTTTACTCAACTTTGTGACATCACATGCCAAATTAGCTATTTATTAGCTATTCATTGTCTGTTGTGCCAGCATGGGTGAAATCAGTTATATCGTCAATTGGTGTGTCTCTAGTTCATCGTTCAACAGTAGCAAGTTGTAGGACTTCAGCATATTTTTGGATTCTACAGTCGATGTTTAAAAAAAAAAAAAAAAAAAAAGCATGAACCACCCACACAGGGCCTGTTATCTACAGATAACTTGCTGTAATGTTTTTTCAGTTAGTGGATGCATGTAAAAATGTAAAATTTTTCCCAAACCACGGAGAGCTTGTACCGAACACCGACAAACATCCCGATGATCACCCTAAAACATTTTTTTCCTCAGATCTATAATGTGTAAAGTTATTTTAAAGGACCCTCATATGGATACGATGCCAGTCCCGAGCCTTCTCGAGTGGCAGTAGTTCATAATTTTCTAAATTAAAAGTTCAGATGGTACAAATGCGCGTCTGAAGCTCAGACACTCGCAGTAGGAAGAGTCGGGTGATAGGTCTGGGCTGAACGGAGGTCTCCACGAGCTACACGTTAAACGCTTTCCTTTCTTACTGCGCCCCACACCGCCAGCACTGTACACTCGAAGTCACACTTCACAGCCAATTATCCCGGCTAGCCCACACAGATGGCACTTTCGGTTTAAAAATATGCGTTCTAATTAAAAATAAATATCCTCACACGTCTAACACGGGGGAAAAAAAAGTTCAGGCATGTTATCTAGGACAAAGAAGTATATCTGAATAATAATTAAAGTGCGTGCACTTATTTACTTTTGCTACCTAGAGAGAACAACTGGTTTCACTCCTTTGGCTCTGGTTAGGATTTGAGCATCCAGTATGAAGTAAACGCTTTTCTCATTGCACTGAAATCTCATTTCTGGTTACTTGAGACAAATCACAGGTTTATATTAGCGGCTTGGCGGCTAAGATGTTCTCATTTCCACGGCAATGACATACGCAGGTACTTGTCAATCAGATGCTTTTGGAAACAGATGAAAAGATGTGTGTAGGTTTTGTAAAGAGAGACGTTAGAGACTCAAGTGTCAGAGCTTTTTAAGGTTTCAGGAAAAGGGAAAGTCTTCGCATTTTAATGCCATCTGATTTTTCTGTCATTTTAAGACAGAAATGAGAGGCTGGTGAAGGAACGACTGTTTATAGCAACTTTAAATTATTTTATATTGAACATGGTTTAAAAAATAGACATAATTTATTTTAAAGACAGTGGTCATACCACAGATTTCAGAGTGCTCTGTAAAAATTAATTTAGGTAATAAAAACAATCCCAGTTTAACATCATTTTTTTTTTTATTGATTCTAAGTACAATTTTCGCCATCTATGATTGGTTTCAATTAAGAGCCCTTTATTCACGCAAGTGTTTACATGCGTATTATTTATTCTGATTGAGCACGCACTTATTTTGTGTACGTCAATCAGCTGCAAGTGAACATTGCTAATAAAACGCATTGCTCTTCAGTTGTGCTGCAAAATAAAAAAAAACGCTAAATATCGCCATCGCAATTTGGACCTGAGCAATTATTTGTTCACACATTGCTGCTGTTTATTATAGATAATGTGTGCGTGGTTAGGAATTCATGCAGTTTATTAATGATGTAATTATTTCTTTTTTTTTTTATTATAATTTTGAGGTGATAAATAAATATTGGCAATAATCCGCTTAAAGAGAGCATTTCTGTCGTTAGCCTAGATAAATACGTTTGAAACCAAAATGGTTTACATTTAGTAGATAAATGTCACAATTTAAAATAAATTAAAAAATATTTTTTTTCTTATTATTTATTTATTTATTTATTTTTGGTAAAATCATGCAGCCTACTCATTATCGTCATCTCCACTGTTTCACAATATATAAAAAAAAAAAACATCAGTGTTTGAGTGAAGTCAGAATTTCCTCCATCTTTCCATCAGATCAAGCATGACTGCTCTGCTCTTGACCAGTTCACCAGTTTATAGTTGCATGCAATAGACAATGAACATTAGACAAAATGCGTATTTCCTCCCACAGCTCAGTGATAGTAGATACCAGGCTTATATTTAGTTCTCTGTTTTATTACATTTGCTGGAGATGTTTGCTTGCTGCACAGAGAAATGGATGCTCCACAGCCCAGGGGAATGATAAATACTGTTTACCAGCCGCTAATAGAAATGTGTGTGCGTGTCTGTGTGTGCGTGTTTAAATAGACCACTTGTGTATTTTCATGTATGTATGTGTTCAGCTCCAGGAGGCGAAGCAGATGGAGAGGGAGAGGCACAGGCAGCAT
Organism: Clarias platycephalus; assembly: GCA_030068275.1. NCBI lineage: Eukaryota > Metazoa > Chordata > Actinopteri > Siluriformes > Clariidae > Clarias > Clarias platycephalus. The sequence continues at coordinate 17,465,037 of JAQQZT010000019.1, read as the reverse complement.
TCTCCGCTCAGCCAGCAGGAGCCTGAGTCTCCACAGCTCCAGCAGCTCCCAGACACCCCAGCTAAGAACCAGAGCCTGTCAGGTCAGGAGGTCAACGGAGGGTCAGCGGTGGAGGGCGGTACAGCAGAGAGGGAATCCCCCCACTACGAGAGCCCGGAGCCGGAGAATGGCTCTGACTTCGGCCCTGTGGAGAACGAACAGACGGAGGCGGACCAGGCCACCGCCGCAGAACAGAGTAAAGATCTTTGTGCTGAACTTTGTAGCAGGAACTGAAAAAAAAAGATGATTCAAAAATGATATATGTTATGTATAAGTTTGACATGAAAGCCAAAAGACATTCTTTAAATTATTTACTCCTGTAGTTACTGAATCTACAGTAAGTCCCCGACTTATGAACAAGTTCTGTTCCAGGAGTATGTTCGTAAATTGGATTTGTTCGTAAATCTGACAAAGTGTGTCTTATACACCTTTGACACAAATATGCAATGTAAAGCATAAAAACAAACACACAGGTTTGGTGTTTTGGTTCCGTGATATACACTTGCGAGAGCTCACCTTTAAATCGGAAGGGTCTTCCTGGTGATGCAGCGGGGTCACCTGACCTCGTTTAAAGGGAACCCGGGAAGAAGTCAGGGGGAAGATAATGCTCCATGGTGTTTACTACGCGATAGAACGGACGCTGTTTTGTCTCAGAGCTGTATCAGATTATGACCTGTCTGACAGCCAGCTGGTGTAAAATAACATTAAAGTGCTCTTATTTAGACTTGAGTTCATGAAAGTTTTACAATTTCCATTTTTTCATAGTATCCCTTTTATTTATGTAAAAGTATTAGTTAAAAAATTAGGAAGATTTTTTACCCCCGGAAAACCAAATTTAAAACAAACCCAAAATATAGTCATGTGTAAAAATTAGTACCCCCCTTTCAGTTCTGTGATTGTAAAAACATGATAATCTTATCGTATCAGGTCTTAGTATTGGGCAAATACAACCTCAGATGAACAACACCACATAACGTTTTTCACCTTGTCATTATTTGTTTAAATAAAATGAAGCAAAAAAAAAAAAAAAAAAAAAAAACAGGTGGCAAATACGGAATACACCGCATTAATCAACACCTTGTAGATCCACCTTTAGCAACAATAACTTGAAGGAATTGTTTCCTGTATCAGTTCATTAGTCTCTCACATCATTGTGGAGGAATTTTGGCCCATTCTTCTTTTCAACAATTTGGGTATGAATCGTGATTCTTGTGTCCTGTCTGAGTGTATGGAGTTTGCATGTTCTCCCGTGCTTGGTTGGTTTTCTTCCAGGTACTCCGGTTTCCTCCCACATTGCAAAGACATGCCGATTAGGCTAATTGGCGTTCCCAAATTGCCCGTAGTGTGTGAAGTAGCGTCTGTGAGGTTGTGTGTGCGCGCCCTGTGGTGGATTAGTGCCCTGTCCAGGGTGTTCTCGTGCCCAGAGTCTCCTTGGAAAGGCTCCAGGCCTCCGTGACCCTGGGTACAGGATAAAGCGGTATAGACGATGAGTGAGAGTGAGCGAGTATTCCCCCAGTTGATCAGCCAGTGACCGGAATTGCCTGATTTTCAGATTGATCATCCGAGACTGATCACCCTTGGATATAACCGATTCTCTGCCAAGTACACGCGCTTCCGAGCGGTGCAACAGTTAAATGTTTTTATACCGCTACATCATTAAAAGTCGTGCGTGTTAAAAAGCCTCCGATCAATCTTTTTTCCTTTTTCACCCTGCAAGCGAATTAGTCTCAACCACACTCATTACACACACTTGCACCAGTCTCAAAACACAGCGAGCACTAATTAGTCTCGAAGCACGTTTGTTAGAATTCGTGCGCGCCCACGTTAGAAGCTGCGCACTCCCGCCCACATGCTCGCACCTGCTCAACACACGCACAGGACTTAAAATGTGACTGTTTATTTATAATCCTACAGGTGGTACACGCTATAGTCCACATCACCATTAGGAGTAAATTATTGGTTAGCTGGTTTAGATATAATAGATATAATACTTATGACAGAGATACGGGCTGCTTCGTCAAAAACTTTTTGTTTTTGTAATTTAAAGTTAAATGTCAAATTCTTGTATTTTAAGTTATTTTGTATAGTTTAGAAAACTTACATACGGAATGAGCTACAGTAAATTACTCATGTTTAATTTGTGAAACTGGTGAATAAAACTACGGTATGACACTTTTGAGTTGTGACAACCTATTTAATCATTTTAAAGATTGAAGTTCTTATAATTGTAACAAACAATGTAAAAAAGATTTATATAAAATCGTGATACTTACAGAATCGCAATATTATTCGAATCGACACCTAGTGATGATATTGTATCATGTGATTCCCATCCCTTCTTTCCACCTGTGAATAATCTCACTTTCTCACTTTAGTACGTTGACCTCCAATTTTTTGGGAATGGTTTTATAACCCTTTCCAGATTGACGTGCAGCAACATTTACTTCTCTAAGACAGTTGCTTATGTTTTTCCATCTTGGCATCGTGCTAACACGCCTGGATGCTCCAGACCAGGAAATTACCAAAACTTCTGTTTTTCTAGAGCTCGGCAAACCTGATGATGATCAGTTAATTAAGGGCTTATGATTAGCAGCAACGGCAACTTCCCCTCTTACATCCTGTGGAGGCAGTAAGAGGGTGATTACTATTGTCTGCATGTTTTTGTTTTACATTTTGCATTTATTTGTTTGTTTAATAAACAATGGCATGATGAAAAAGTTATATATTGTTCATCTGGGGTTGTACCATACCAATACCTGCTACAATAAGATTATTTGTAGAATTAAAAGGAGGGTACTAATTTGTACTCACGATTGTAAAAAAAAAATCATATTGATTACAAACTTGGTGAGGTGAGTACAGCTGTGCGATTTAATTGTGTTTTTTTGTTGGGCGAGTCAATCGATCGATTCAATGATTCAGAATGGATTCACACTTTTTGTTTTGTATGAGAGAAGACGTTAAAAAAAACCCACTAACTTGAGTTACATGGTCTTTTATCGCATGATGTACTTTTAGTAGTTTTTAATTCTATAAAACCTGTAAGATGTATAGTTGCTTAAGACACCACAGACAATAAACGTTAGTGGTGTAGAGATGATTTGGATCGAATCGACAGGTTAATCTACGGTTCACAGCTCTAGTGATGAGAGAAAACTGACAGAAAATGCTTAACACATGAGTAATATTGTGAGAAACTACAAGCTGTCCATGTTGTGATTTTTTCAAACAGCTAAAAAAAAAAAAAAAAAAGCATCCTAAATAAATATCACTTTACGATAATTTTTTATTTTACTGATTTCTCACACATCTCTCGTTATAGAAAAGCAATTAATTTGCGGTGAAGCCTATGATCTGGGTGGAATATATTCAGAGTCGAGGCATCGTTTTTCTCTGCAGGCGCAGCCGAGCGAGGCTCACAAGCTTCCGGAGAAGAGGAGAGCCCGAATTACGAGGAGAAAGCTCAGGAAATTGTGCAGAGTATACTGCAGGAAGTGGTCAACTCTGTGGCTGGAGGTGAGCGCTCACACTCTCGGTTTCTATCCCGGAGCGGTTCTTGTTAAATTTTTTCTTTTTTAAAGTTTCTGATTTTTTATTTTTTTTAATTTTTTTAATAATTTTTTTTTTTTTTATTAAAAAAATAAAAAATATACACAGTGTATTTATTTATTTTTTTTATACACAGTGAGTGTCGTTTTCATATCCATGCGTATCGAATCCATGTTCCTTAACGGATCTTGTTGCGTGTCTTTATTTGTGTCCTTGCGTTTAGATGCTAAGGAGAGCAGAGGAGGAGAGGTGGAGCCAGTGGTCACACCCACATCTCTGGAGGAGGAAGGCGGCCTGAGCAGCGACAGTGAAAACGTCCATGCTAACGGCATCCCGGGCACGCCCATCTCTGCCAGCTTCACCCCGTCCCTGCCTGACGACAGATTGTCTGTCTCCTCCAGCGACACTCAGGTGAGACGTCTTGGACGAAACGCAGACAGTCTGTACGAGTAAATCATTATTTATATTATTGCTTATTGACATTCCTTGTAAAACTTGAGAATCTCCACAGTCGATGGTCTCGCACTGTGTCGTTCGTCTTTAGAGCCTGTTTAACCTTCTTTATCCGTCTGTACACATTGTTCTTGTCAATGATGTCATCTTCGTAAATTCTGTAGTGCAGTGAGACACCGTCAGGCGACTTCCAATGAGGATTCCCGAGTTTCGATGACGGAGCAAACGCATCACTTGTGATAGAGACTATGTTGCGTTGTATACACATGAATATATGAGTGGCCGTGTCAGTTTATAAAAAGTTTTCCCTACTTTTGCAGTACTTCCGTTACAAAATCACACAACAAACATTTCGTTAGGTTTTAAGGTGACATGAGAGAGTTTTAAAATGAAACACTAACAGTAATAGAAAAAGCTGTTAGTATTAGTTTTCAATCAAGGTCTAGAATTGCAGTGTAGGACACAATCAGAGTTTGTTTAGTGAGGAAATGTGTCCTAATGCATTGTCAGGATGAGAGAATAAAAGGACTAGAATAACATTCCCTTTTAATTTGAAGGCGGCTTGTCTGAAATGGGACTGCGAGGAAAAAAATGTTACCTCACAAAGTTCAATGTTATTTTTATTCGTAATTTGTAAAATCATTGAATGAAACCAAAGAGGAGATCGAGTTTCTCTCTTGACCTTATTTTGTAAATCAAGTGAAACCTACATTTGGGAATCACCACCTAAGGGCACTTGAAAACACATCTGTCATTTTTACATTTTCATTTTTATGTGAATGAAATTTATAATCTTTTACTTTTTTATGTGTTTTAGTTCAGCTTCAGCAATCATGTAGGGTCTTGAACTCTTTATTAGTCACTATCTCAAATGTATCTCAAATTACACCTTAGACAAACTGAATACTGTCTGAATATGTTTTTTTGTTTTTGTTTGTTTGTTTGTCGTATTTTGTTTATTAGTAGTGTCCCCATGCATTGTGCCGACAGCAGTAAGGTCATTCGTCTGTCACATTGTGTCATCACTTGAATCGACTTTAATAGCAGCCTGTAATGGCAATATTAATGATTCATGATTGGAAACAAGCATTTATTTATTCGTTTATTTTAACACTTCCCATGTCTTTCTCTGTTTGCTGCAGGAATCTGGTGCACTAACGGGACCTGCACCGGGCACGAAATTCTCGCACATTTTGCAAAAAGACGCCTTCCTGGTGTTCCGCTCCCTCTGCAAACTATCCATGAAGCCTCTTTCAGACGGTCCACCTGATCCAAAGTAAGCCTGCTCTCTTTCCACTGCCGAGAAGCAAATCCACTGAAAAGAAGCCATTTCCTGTGGGGGGAAAAAGATCAGATTTGATAAAGAAAAAAAAGAAGAAGAAAAAAGACCAAGATTTTAATGGCTGATCTAGTCTGTTATATGGATTCAGAAAGGAATCAGATTATCTTAATAAGATAGCAGGACTTGCTTAACAGGATTTATTACTCTGGTTCCTTTCTGTAATTTGATTCAGCGGGTATCAGCCATTGTTATTACGGAGGTTTTATCTCGCCATGTACCACAGTGCTGTCGAATTCTCAGTTCTGATAGGTCAGAAGGTGTCGATTCATTTTCTGGTACGGCAGCTCTGGGAGTATCTCCCAGAGAGAGAGAGAAGAAATATTTATATCGAGAGAAAGGCGTAAATAAAATGGCAAATAAAAGTAAACACAATTCAGGAAAAGAGAAGCTTATATAAATATTTTAATACAAAATATATTGCTATATGTTATATATTGATATACAGTTTATGATATTATGATAATAACATGACAAAATTGTTAATATTATATTAATATAATATACTTAATTTACTACAGTTAAAAATGTTTTTTAATATTTGCTCATCTTGCAAAATGCTCGTAGACCAAGTTACTCGCAATCCAAGGTTCCAGTTTTTCTTTTCCAGAAGTGTGTGCAAATTTTTTTGGCTGACTGTGCATGCGTGCAGTGTGCGTGCAGTGTGCGTGCAGTGTGCGTGCAGTGTGCGTGCAGTGTGCGTGCAGTGTGCGTGCAGTGTGCGT
>JAQQZT010000019.1:17447022-17458841 GCA_030068275.1 Clarias platycephalus | reverse complement strand
CAGCAAGCTCAGTAAAACCTAACAGCTGTTTTACTTATAGTTCTGTGCAAAAGTCTTGGGCACATACAAAAATATGGTATAAGCAAAATGTGCTTTTGAAAGTATTTCTGCATAAAAGAAACTTCTATAAAGAGCAATAAAGAGAATAAAATAAACAGTCAATATTTGGAGTGAAAACTCATTTCTTAAAATCAGGAGTTTTAGACACAGATTTGTGCAGTTTTGCACAGATTTGCATAAACAGCTGTTAGGTTTTACTGAGCTTGCTGGAGGATACAAGTTCTACTGGTAACTTTGTCACACTCGCTCCTTTCTATTTTTATGCAAATCCCAGGAGCGTACATTAGGCTTTTTGTTTCCATCTGAAAACTGGTCTGTCTTGTACTACATATTTCTTTCTTTACAGACATGCATATATTCTCCTGTAATGTTATTTCTTTATTCATTTTTAAGTTATATATGGAAATACTGAATGATTTTGTACATAATTATGCAGACATGACAGAATTGGTACAGCATATAATATGGTGCCTAAGACTTTTGCACAGTACTGTATTTAGAAATAAAAATAAAAAATAAAAAAAAGTAAACAAAATTGAGATCAATTTTGACAAAAATTCAATTCAAATTCTCAATATCAATATTCTGTGTGACTTGCAAGTTTGGAATTTTGTAAGATCAGAGTCAGGTGTATGATTTAACCAATTATATCAAGCCATGCTAATGATCATAGATTTCATACGTAGGTTGAGAAAAAGTCATTAACTGAAACAGAAACAGCTGTGTTAGGAGGCTTAATACTGGGTGAGGAACGGCCAAACTCTGCTACTAAGGTGAGGTTGTGGAAAACAGTTTCATGAAGATAGTTATACTGCATCAGCAGTGTCTCTCCCAGTCAATCATTTCAAAGGAGACAGGACTTTAAGACGTGCTGTTCAAGCAATTTTAAAGAAGTACAAAGAAACGTGCAAAAGTCTTATGTCAAATCTCATTCTAGGTATTAAATTAAAGCACATACATATGAAATTGTGACAGGCTGCAAAGTGCCTGAGGATGGGTAGTGTATGTAACGAGGTCAGCAGCAACCTCATCTCCCCTCTCATCTGCTCCACCCACTCAGCCTGATCATCTGTTTCTCACTGGTTCATGCCTTAAGTTAAATTAAATAGCGATTTCATGCTTAAATGATTCATAGGTCACTGTGTGGCTCAACAAACAAAAAAAATTTCTTTGAAACCGCTCCGGTAGAAGGACTGGACTGAAAATAAGTTATTTGAAGAAAACAAATTCCTAAAGACTATGTTTCAATAAATAAATAGGTTTGAAGATGGGAATAGTAGCTTCATCTTTGATTATATTTCCTCTACGTCATTAAAATGTGTTGTTTGAGTAGCGAGTGCTGTGTCCAAAAATAATAATGTAGTTTAAATCCTGCTCCAGTCAGCAGGTCAATCCTGCCTCTCAGAGACGAGCACAAAAAACAAGGCTGTATTGATTTTTTTTTTTTTTTTTCACTCCACATTCGAAAGTCAGAGAGTTCTTTCACCTCTGCTGATTTGAAACACGGATTCTCAGGAGGACGAGGTACAGATTAGGTCAGAACGATATTTGTCAGCAGTGACTCAGAGGTGAAAAGGAAGCTGGCGTGGTCTGTGATTTGCATGCGTGTCAGATTTCCCACATTGATAATCGTATTTGCTTTTACAGGAGGTTTTAATGTGGCTCTGGATGCAGTTTCACGCAAGCTCACTTATTCATATTACTCGCTTTGGGCTTTTGTTTAGATTTAATGTAGTGCAGAGAGCGCTTATTTATCCTGAAGTGAATCAATACTTCTCCGAGCCAGATTAATTGCGTGTCTGTCTGTCAGAAAAGAAGTGGGGGTGGAAACCTGGGAGAGAAGCTGAAGTTTAAAAATAAAAAGTTTTTGTTGTTTTTTTTTCTTTTTGTATTCAGGGTATGACTGAGCGTTCACTTCAAAGGTTAACGCTTAATACTCAGCCGCCCACTCAGGCTCTCCAAACTTCTATAGCACTTCTGTTAAAGAGTAGAGATTTATTTATTTATTTTTATTTTTTTCCCCCTGGAGTTTTTTTTTCTTTTCCACCTACAGTATATCAGTGCTATACCTGGTTTGTCAGAAGCTTTAGATCTGCGTGCAGTCTCCTTCCCGCGAAGGCTACACTGCTTTATAATGAGATCTCCGAAGTGTTCTTCCTCAGTAGGCGTTGAAAATAACTGTCATTCAGGATGCACTTAAAATAACTTCAGTCAGTCCCGTCTGTAATGGCCGTTTACGAGTAAATGCTTTCCTACGCTAAGCACAGACAGGAAACTTTCAAAGACTTGAAAGCCTCATGATGAAGGTTCACTTCAGAATGGAGTGCATCACACTGAAGTGTAGGTTTTACATCTGGAGGAACACTAAGCTTAGCTGTGCTCCTTCGTGGGGTACGCTAACATATTAGCTGCGTTTATATAGAAGATATTTCTTCAGTCTATTTTAAATCGTTCCAATTGAAGCGTCCAACTTAACCGTTTAACAAAGACGTTGATCTGATAAGATCAATCAGGAAACAGTTGCCTAATGTTATCCATGTAGAGCAAACATGCACAGGAAGATTATAATTACACACGACGAACTGCTTTTAGAACTGATGCTCACACAACGTTGAAGATGGTATACCACTTTGGAGGATTAATTAATGTCGCCATGATTGACACGAGAAAGCACGGCCATGGATGATCCCCGGATTATCTGGCGAAGGCACTCGTGTTACACCACTTGGCTGCCTGCTACAATGTTTTTTTTATTCTCAGAATAACGAGCATCGTCAATAATACTTTTCATGGCAATGATTTGTTCTTGGACTGACGAGCTGAAGCTAAACTCTGAGGAGCTTCTGATGATTTCCCTACGATTTCTTTCATGATCTCATGGTTGTACCAGTTTGGGATCAAATTCAGGGATGCGGTACTGCAGCTTTAAACACTAAAGCGCCACTTTTTCAGTAGAGATGAAGCGAGAGCTCTTGTACAGATGGCAGTCGGACAGCATTGTGGATAATATGGGAAACTGTTAAACAACACGGATTCAATTACAGAATTATTAATTGCATGAATAAAACTGTGGCCTCACACCTCTAGACAACGATTTCTACCAGACAAAACTTTAAAGAACTTATTCTGCAAGATGAAACCAGAAAAAAACTTTTACAATCTCTAGCAAAAGTGCATCTAAAGAACCTTAAATTAAATCTTGTTCTTCTGGCCAAGGTCATGTTATTATGTGATATTTATTTATTTATCCATCTTTTTACAACCTTTTAAATCCTTTACATTATATCTATAACTTAATATTATATTGGTTAGTATAAATTGGTTACATTTTTAATATGTATCTGCCGTGAAAGCTGATAAGGCGATAAACCTTAATACAAAGAAATGAAACAAATCGAATCTTTTATATGCCGGATAAAAGATGGATGGATGAATGAATGAATGGATAAATGAATGAATGCCTGTTTTTTTTTGTCTCCAGATCGCACGAGTTGCGTTCCAAGGTGCTCTCTCTGCAGCTGCTGCTCTCCATCCTGCAGAACGCAGGCCCCATCTTCAAGACCAACGAGATGTTCATCAACGCCATCAAGCAGTACCTGTGCGTGGCGCTGTCCAAAAACGGCGTCTCGTCCGTCCCCGAGGTCTTCGAGCTGTCCCTGTCCATCTTCCTCACGCTCCTGTCCAACTTCAAAACCCACCTCAAGATGCAGATCGAGGTGCGGTTCCTCACCGCTCATGAAGCGTTCATATCTCCCTCTGCTGCTATTAACCTGCTGCCAGTGTGGCGTCTGGTGGATCGTGACGGCTCGTAATTCACTCCCAGACTGTGTGTTTGTGTGTGTGGGTGTGTAAAAGAGTGTGAAAGACTGTCATTCCAGATCAGTGAGGATTTCATCACTGTACATTGTTATTCAGGAGAATTTATAGTCGCCCATGGAAGCTTATTATTTTTGTGAATCATTTATTCAGCCTTATTTTGTCACCCGCAGGTCTTTTTCAAAGAGATCTTCCTGTACATCCTCGAGACGTCCACAAGCTCATATGACCACAAATGGATGGTCATTCAGACGCTCACAAGAATATGTGCAGGTACGAAATACAGTATATTGAATCTCGGATCATGGGCTAGATCCTGAATTTGTTCTCCAGCATAGAAATGCACGCTCTGTTTTTTTTTTGTGTCTGCTCACAGATGCCCAGAGCGTGGTGGACATCTACGTGAATTACGACTGTGACCTGAACGCTGCTAACATTTTCGAGAGGCTGGTGAACGACCTGTCGAAGATCGCACAGGGCCGAGGAGGCCATGAGCTCGGCACGACACCGCTACAGGTAAATCCGATCGTTTTTCCGTTTTTAAAATCGTTACTAATGCGTTCATACGATCAGGTTCGTTGACGCACTGAGTTGTGCCGTACAGGAGCTGACATTAAGAAAGAAGGGTCTGGAGTGCCTCGTCTCAATCCTCAAGTGCATGGTGGAGTGGAGTAAGGATCAGTACGTCAACCCCAACTCTCAGACCAGTCTCGGTAAGCACATTTGTTTTTTCCATGTTTAGATTTTTCCATGTCTAGAAACTGTCGTTTAGAAAACGATAAACTATATCAAGGGAAATCCAGCGTCTCAGAGCAGATACAGGAAGCGATCTCAGCAGTGCCTGAGGCGAGCTTTAAATGCTACGCAAACAAACCCTGGCGCTCTTGCTAATCAGGGGAAGAAGCACGAATAGCTCTAGAGCACAGACTGCTAGTTTATCGCGGATCAACCCTCATCAACCTTCTCTCCCTAGACAGAGCCGAGTTTATTATTAGTGCTGCTTGTGAAGCAAAGCGTCACTTGTATTGTCTTTCAGGCTAATCTTTCTTTTTTTTTCTCTCTTTTTAAAAAAACAAAAACATTTTTCTTCCGTCTTAACTATGTCGACTGACTAGTAACGTTTGTCATAGATCCATGAAAGAGGTGTCAGATGATGCAGCTTATTCGGGAATGGGGTGTTAAGGGGGGCGATTTACCGCCCCTCCAATTTATTATTATTTTTTCTAGCGCGGAGCAAGATATAAAAAAATTACCACAATTGCAAGCTGTGTCAGAACATTGAAACAGGAAGTGCTCACAGTTGCTTCCCCTGCTATGGTAACTTCCATAGAACCTTTGAAACTGAACCTAACTGTGAATCCCATTGTCAGAGAGACGTGGGGGGGCGGGCTCATTTTACTCAGGCAGCCAATCAGTCCATCAGGATTATTGTGAAGCTGTCAAGCCACGTCCTAGCAACCACGTTAGAGCACCTTAGCAGCTGATCCCGTAGACTGTCGCTATAATAAAAGGCCCAGAGGCCGTGAGTTTTTTTTTTTTTTTTTTTTTTTTTGCCGCGGCGAGCACCGCTCACATTCTCTCCAGAAAATTTCTCTTGTCTAGTTCTCTATGTTGTTGTTACTTCAGCACCATCTACACCTGCGCTAATGAGCTCTATTCATTCATTCGCAAGCAATACATAATTATCATTATTACATGACAGGAAGAGCAAGCATTACTGTACATGAGCAGCTGTGAGTAATGCTAAGTATGATTGAGATTAATCAAAACATATATGTATATAAAATCCTTATCATAGCATCGCGAGAGCGACGCCAAGCCAGTCTGCTAGTTCCAAAGAGCCAGGACATAGCGCTTGTAATACCTTTACATTTAACAGAAGGTGAGTATGGAAGTTATTCACTGAATATTTTTGCCACTTCTTTATTCTTCTCATACTTAACACGTTTCACATTTCCTTTGTTATCGTCAGCCCAAATGCTGACCTTTTGAAATGATTAGTGAAGCCAAACTTACAGTCTGAAAATCTCAACAGACCTTCTGTTGAAAAGTCTTGGAAACTTATTCATTTAAACAAGGAAAAATATTTTCCAATAAACTTTCTTTTTCTTTTCTGTAAAAGGAACCTTTCGAGAGCTCTCCAGTGGAAATGCATATTTTACTTCGAACGACATTCAAAGACTTCTCGTTATATAAAATGTAATGTACATTTTATTAGACGAAACTAACTAGTCTTTGCACAAACAGATAATTCACTTAAAAAGCATCAATACTAAGAGTGATTATAATAAATACTAGATGTGCCCGCGACTTTGTTCGCACACTCATAAGCGCGAATTTAAAAATGTACAACAGCATCTGTTGAATTTTGTAATGAACTCAAATTTATGTGTTATTGTGAAGTGCGCGGAATGAAGGTGTGAGATCGTGTTTATTAAGTAGATTTCAATCGCACACTCAAAAAATTTTAGATAAACTAATGATGTTTTCAAGGTTGATTAAAAACATTTTTTTTTCAAGTTTTCCATTTAAACTTCAAATTCATATATTTTCTTCTCGTGGCCCGATTGCGATTAAACAAAGCCTATATGTTACCTCAAGCTCGGCCACATACACCTGCGAAAACCCCATTAAAATTAGTTGAGTAGTTTTTACGTGATGCGTGCATAAACAGACAGACAGATAGACAAAAATTCCAAAAAAACATCTTGATGTGTTTTATTACTCATCTCGCACCCTCGCCCCAATAATTTTTTCGCTGATATCTCCAATGTACAGACACGCCCACTTTAAAGTTTTATTTGATCGTATAGATTAAACCAAGAACTGTGAAAGAGTACTCTTTGCACGTCTTTTAAGAAATAAAAATGATTATAGTGTCCGGGCGTGATGTGATGTGCTGCTGCACATGAAGGTGCTTAGCGCTGTGCCTTTGTGTGTTGCGAAACAGAAATTCAGTGCCTCGAGGGCAGGTAAGTGTTAGTCCGTGAGCAGCAGAGTTTCTCTCCTCGTCTCCCTGAGCTCTGAAAAAGCAACCTGTGCTCTCAGATTACCAAGACGGCTACATGCTGAATGTTTTAAAGAGTTTCCGACATGTAATCAGATCCTACATGGAACGTCTTTCTCTCTCATATACACATATACACACACACACACACACACCGATACGCACATGCTGCAGGTCTGGTTTGCAAGGCCTTTATCAGGCTCTTGTGTTCTGTTTGGGTTTTATTTGTCTCCTCCTCATTCTCAATGCCCTTTTGTAACCTCCTACAGACAGCAGAGTGTGAGGAGCCTCTGTACTCTACAGCTCCAGCCAGCATGCTAATGAATCAAACTGTCTCCACTTTCTCCTGCTCGTTCTGTTTCTCTGTACCACAGAGGCTTGGGTTTATCTGTGTTTGTCTTTGTCCTCTCTCTCTCTCTCTCTCTCTCTCTCTCTCTCACACACACACACACACAGGCCAGGAGAAGCCTTCTGAGCAGGAGGCCAATGAGTCCAAGCATCCAGAGACCATTAATCGCTATGGCAGCATTAACTCTCTGGACTCCACAGCTTCCTCGGGCATCGGCAGCTACAGCACGCAGATGTCCGGCACCGATAACCCCGAGCAGTTCGAAGTGCTCAAACAGCAGAAGGAAATCATCGAGCAAGGCATCGACCTGTAAGATTACATAGCAACACATTCAAATAAACGAAAAAAGCATATTCTCACACATACTACTCAGAGTATGAAGTTTTATTTAACATTAATGGAAGGAGTCTCTGTTGTAAGAGCACCTTACGTATAGTATTTCTTTCAAAATACATCAATTTCGATGCGCAAAGATATGAAAGCCCACCTTAACTCTAGGAATTTGTCATCACTGCAGAATCTGTAGTTTTAAAAGAGACATGTTGGTGCCTGCACTTGTGTTTAAGGTTCAACAAAAAACCAAAGAGGGGCATTCAGTATCTGCAGGAGCAAGGCATGCTGGGAACAACGCCAGAGGACATCGCTCAGTTCTTACATCAAGAAGAGAGGCTGGATTCCGTAAGCCGTCTTTTGTACATAACTTATATGTTTAGAATAGTTCATGATAACCGGGAACAAGCAAACACTACTCATCCTGATGAATACAACCAAATATTTCCATTTCAATAAGATCTCAACAGCTTAGGTGCGTTTTTAGAGCTGTTTTCTGCAGCCGTGTGCTTGTTAGGCCGTAAGAGCCTCTCCATGCGGTCAGAGAGCGTGTGAAATAGCTCACTTAACACTTGGTCTGAAACAAAAGCACCAAGCTTAAGCCTCGAGAGTGGCAGCCAGGACGTGTGTTGATCACATTGGGTAGTGTGAATCTGCTGCATTTTCTTGTTTATTGCTCAGTAAAAGAAGTCAAATAAAAATACTTGAGTTTTAAACACGCTAGTTTGAAAAACAACAGTTGAGAGTTTTAAACCTGTTCTAGCCAGATGTGAATCTGTAAAAAAATGTGGTTGTAAGTAAATATACAATAATATTCTATTAAAGGAAGCAATTATTTAAGTTAAACTGTTCAAAATTTTGTTTAAGAATGTAAGCTGTAATAGCCAAAAAATATTTCTGGTAAAAGTTGACATAACGTATATAATGATGTAATTAATTGACATATTAAATGACTGATTAAGGGGAGGAGTTAGTGTTATGTAAAGACCACCATAGCCTGTGGTATTTAGGGATTCAGTTAATATATAACCAGTTTCTCTGTCTGCTTCGCAGGTCCAAGCCGGAGAGTTTCTGGGAGACAACGATCGCTTCAACAAGGAAGTGATGTATGCCTATGTTGACCAAATGGACTTCCAAGGGAAGGACTTTGTGTCCGCCTTGCGTCTGTTCCTGGAGGGCTTCCGGCTCCCTGGAGAAGCCCAGAAAATCGATCGTCTCATGGAAAAATTTGCTGCTAGATATTTAGAGTGCAACCAGCGGTAAGAGATTAGAGGATTTACTCACAGTTAGTAGGACCACACCACTTTTACTGTGACTGACATGCAAAGAAACCACACCTCCTTTAACATGACTGACAGGCACAGAGGCCACACCTGATTCACTAAATGAGCGCAGAGCAAAATTTGGTAGTAATGCAACTTATTGGATGCCATTCCTTCTTTATTTTGACTGACAGGCACAGGCACCACACCTCCTTTGTTATGACTGACAGGCACAGAGACCACACCTCCTTTATTAAGATTAAATGGAATCTTCATTGTGACTGACAGGCACAGAGGCCACACCTCCTTTATTATGTTTTACAGGCACAGAAGTCACACTTCCTTTATAATATTTGACAGGTACAGAGGCGACTCCTCCTTTGTTATGACTGATGGGCACAGAGGCCACATCTCCTTTGTTACGACTGACATTCGCAGAGGCCACACCTCTTTTATCATGACTGACAGGCACAGAGGCCACACTTTCTTTATGACTGACAGGCACAAAGGCCACACCTCCTTTATGACTGACAGACACATAGGCCAAACCTTCTTTATTCAGATTAAAAGGCATCTTCTTTGTGACTGACAGGCACAGAGGCCACACCTCTTTACTTATGACTGACAAGCACAGAAGTCACACTTCCTTTATAATATTTGACAAGCACAGAGGCCACACTTTGTTTGTTATGACTGACGGGCACAGAGGCCACACCTCCTTAGTTATGACTGACAGGAACAAAGGCCACACCTCCTATGTTATGACTGACGGGCACAGAGGCCACACCTCCTTTGTTATGACTGACAGGAACAAAGGCCACACCTCCTTAGTTATGACTGACAGGCACAGAGACCACTCCTCCTTTATGACTGACGGGCACAGGGGCCACACCTCGTTTGTTCTGACTGACGGGCACACAGGCCACTCCTCCTTTATGACTGACAGGCACAAAGGCCACACCTCCTTTATGACTGACAGACACATAGGCGAAACCTTCTTTATTAAGATTAAAAGGCATCTTCTTTGTGACTGACAGGCACTGAAGCAACAATGCCTTTATTATGCCTGGCAGGCACAGAGGCGACTCCTCCTTTATAATATTTGACATGTACAGAGGCGACTCCTCCTTTGTTCTGACCGACGGGCACAGAGGCCACACCTCCTTTGTTATGACTGACAGGCACATAGGCCACACCTCCTTTATTAAAATTAAAAGGCATCTTCTTTGTGACTGACAGGCACAGAGGCCACTCCTCCTTTATTGTGATTGAGGCACACAGACCATGATGATAATGTTTGTAAGTAAATAATGTTTGTAAGTAAAGGTGCACTAACGATGTGTGATATCTTTTTTTTTTTTTTTTTTTTTTTTATCTCTGTGCTGCATAAACCAAAAGAGGGAGAGAGTAAATACTACATCTTTCATTAAATGTCGGATAATGAAGGACGATTACATGGGAAATCAGTTTACATAGTCCTGCAGTAGTTTTTTTTTTGACATGATTAAAAAAAAAAAGAAAGGAGAAGAGAGAGAGAGAATTTGTAAAAAAGACAAAAAAAAACATGACGTGGTTTCACTGATGGCTCGGATCCTACGTGGTCAGAAATGATGTTTTTACAGCACTGAATTTTTATTTATATGCATATGAATATATGGATCTATATTAAATATTTGTGTCGGGAAGGACGCTAATTAACCCTAGCCTGTTTTTTTTCCCTCTAGGTCCTAATAATGTGTGTCTAAGGCTTGTGCGCTGAGCTGTGTTTAATACTTGAAGACTGCAGCCTTTCGTTTCTTCTCTGTTCTCTCTGAGACGGTTTAGTTTAGACACTTAGAACACTAGAACACAGGGACAGTGGGGAGGGGGTGGGGGCGGGGGGAGTCTGGGGGTTCTGTACACTGGGAAGGTCCTTGCTCCAAATACACTCCACATCTCAGGTGACGACGAAGCAAAAGACGAGAGAAGCATCGGACGCTCAAACCAGCGATCTTTCTTTTCTTTTTTTAGGGGAGATTCTTTTTTTTTTTTATATGCAGGTTATATTTAAGAGAAACCATCAACCTTCCATACGTTAACCTCTAAATTACTGGTGTATATGAAAAACCCAATGGTGCTAAACACATTACAAGCACATACTCTTCTGTCTTCTGCCAATGACTTGCCTCTGCGTTTCTAATGTAACATGTATTGTAAGTAGCAAAAACCACAAGTTTGCAATAAAAGTATTTTTTGCTTAATGCCAACCTAGAACGGAAGTACTGCAACAGTATTTATTTGTTCTGGAGATTAAAATGGTTCCATTTTTGGATTAAACAAACCCAAAAGAAGATCACATCTCAAGTTGTGACCGCATGTGGACTCGAGTGATGTAGCTGATGTTGAAGAACTGTTCGAGCCAGAATTCATACACCACTCTGACAGTGCTGGCATTTCTAACTAAGGGCATAGATGTTCGGTTCTTAAAAGCAACAACAAAGAACCACTTTAGGATTTAGGCCATGGCCAATTTAAAAATACAAATACAAAAATTGATATTTGACAGAGTAAACATATACAGTGGTGTTTAAAATAATAGCAGTGTGTTGAAAAAAGTGAGTTAAGCTCCATATCCATATAATAACTTTTAATTTAAATCACATAAATGCTTTGGACATCCTGCACGTTCTATTCTGAATCACAACATGAAAAAAAAAAAAGTGCTAAATGTATTATTAGTTTAATGTAAGTGAAAAAAATAGCAGTGCGGAGTTCAATTAGAGAGGTAAATTATGCTATGAAAAACGGGTGTCAAACAAGTTCCCCTTATTTAAGGATAAATGCAGAAAAATGGGTTGTCCAGACACTGTTCAGAAGAACAGCGTACTTTGATTCAAAAGTTGGTTAGAGATTGGAAAACATACAAAGAAATGCAGAAAAAGCTTTAAAATGGAGACCAAAACCAGAAAGACGTGGAAGAAAACGGAAAACTACCATTCGAATGGATCGAAGAATA
>JAQQZT010000019.1:17423220-17438428 GCA_030068275.1 Clarias platycephalus | reverse complement strand
TTCAAGCACAACAAAGGGAACAGATTTATTATGCGAGTGTGTTCCATCCCCCATCCCACCCCCGCTGTTAAAAAAATAAAATAAAATAAAAGTAACTCAGTAACTTTTACTCTGAGTAAATCTTTAATGAGCTACTTTTTACTTTTACTTGAGTAGATTTTTATAAGGGTAACTTTACTTGTACTTCAGTAAAAGTTCATTAAAGTAACAGTACTTTTACTTGAGTACAAAATTTTATTACTCTTTCCACCTCTGCATATAAGCCTTTACTGACAATTTCTGTCGTTTTCTTCTTGGTTTCTTCATCTCTTGGCTCACTGATATTTTTATCGCTCTCTTCCATTTTGCAGCCGCAACAAAACGCTCCCTCAAATTAATACACAGCGAACTGTTTGCGTCTCCTTCCGCTTTGTGGGTGACGTAATCGCTTCTTCTTCGTCGGTGTTTACTGGCGGCTTGCATCCGGAAGCGCGCTGTGTCAGGCCATAGAAATAATTGCGCGAAAACATAACGCAAGCTTTAAAAATTTATTAAAAGAAGCTACGAGGCAGAAGATTTTGCCTCGATCCTTTTTTGTAATCGAGTTACTCGAGGAATCGTTTCAGCCCTAGATTGTTAGCACGAGAAAAATCAGGATTACGGATCCCGCAGATCTCGTGCCTGGGTGTGAATATTTATTCTAGACTCAGTTTGAGTCTCAGAGGACGTGTTTATTTTCAGTAAGGTAGTTAAAATAATAAAGTCCTACATCGTAGTCATCCGCCAATTCAGTTCAGTCTAATTAAGGAACAACTGAAGCAACTCCTCGCATCCTGCTTGCTCGTTAGGGACTAATTAATGCATTTGTAACAAGTGTGTATTGTTAAAAGCACTGTACACTGATCAGGCATAACATCATGACCACCTGCCTAAAATTGAGTACGTCTCACCACAAATGATTCGTCTGGTAGCGTCACGTTTTCAGCTTTCTCTTGACTGCTTCCATTTGAAATTTTTTTTTTTATGTAAAGTTGAATGTCCATCTTCTACAATTCTTCTCTCGCTACTAAATTTCAGTAAAAGTAGCTGCTGTTCAATATATATATCAGTATCAACTCTCGGATTTCATTCGCCATCGTTCATAGTAGACAAAAAAAAAAAAAAACAGAGAGGCGAAGAGACTCAGCACAGTGGCATAGAAACCACTGTAATTGCAGAAGCGTAGTTCAGGGTTAATGAGTGAGTTAAGATGAGTGCGTGTGTGTTTCTATTCCTGCAGAAGTCCAGGAGCAGAGGCTGTTCGCAGCGCTTCTCATCAAGTGCGTGGTGCAGCTGGAGCTCATCCAGACCATCGACAACATCGTCTTCTTTCCGGCCACCAGCAAGAAAGAGGACGCAGAGAACTTCGCAGCAGCACAGGTGCGTCACGCTCCACACCGATCGCCGGGTTTAAAAGAAAAAAGAAATTAATCCGCGTTAATGTGTGTGGTGCAGAGAGATAGTCTGGATACCGATGTCCACGTGGAGACGCAGGATCAGGGGATGTACCGCTACCTGACCTCGGAGCAGCTGTTTAAACTGCTGGACTGCCTGCTGGAGTCGCACCGCTTCGCTAAAGCCTTCAACTCCAACAACGAGCAGCGGACGGCGCTGTGGAAGGCCGGTGTGTATCTGCTCCAGTCTCGGTCTCTCCACGAGTCTCACGTTGTGAGAAACTTCAGGAGAATTTAGACTCTAAGACTAGACCCTAAACAAAAGACACTTGAGATCTCTGATGCAGTTTATTTTTTTATTTTCTTCACATAACGGGTGTGTGTGTGTGTGTGGGTGTGTGTGTGTGTGTGTCAGGTTTTAAAGGGAAGTCCAAACCCAACCTGCTGAAACAGGAGACCAGCAGTCTGGCCTGCGGCCTGCGCATCCTCTTCCGCATGTACACGGACCCGAGCAGACAGGACGCCTGGGAGGACGTGCAGAGACGCCTGCTCAAGTAAGACGCAACGTTTCCGTACCGTGTAATCAATTGGTTCCGTCTGATAAAAAAAAAACGGAGAAGCTTCATCCGCGACTTTATTCATCCATTCAAACACTTTTTCCGTTCAGCGTGTGCAGCGACGCCGTGGCTTATTTCCTGACGCTGACGTCAGAGTCTCACCGCGAGGCCTGGACCAACCTGCTGCTCCTCTTCCTCACCAAAGTGCTGAAGATCAGCGATGACCGGGTGAGTGTCGCCGCTCTCAGTCCCACTGTGTTCATCAGAGCAGCATTGTATCGTTTTGTAATCATGTGTGTGTGTGTGTGTGTGTGCTTAGTTCAAAGCCCATGCCACCCGTTACTACCCGCTGCTGTGCGAGATCATGCAGTTCGACCTGATCCCTGAGCTGAGAGCCGTGCTGAGGAAGTTCTTCCTGCGCATCGGGCTCGTGTTCCACATCGCTCAGGCGCTGGAACCGCGCGAGCACGAGGCCTAGGAACTGAGCGGTTCCCGCATCCTCCTCTTATCTGCCGTCCAACTGGTTTACCATCGTGATCGAATCTATTCCCAAACGAAGGGCGTGGTGGAGGCCCTGAAACGATGCGACGCAACGCAAAGCTATTAGAAGAACGTCTTGATGGTAACTGCCGGTAGCTACGTTCTACATTTATCCCGGGTCCGAACTATTCAACTCCTCGACATCTGCGATCCGCAGAATCCTGAGTAAATTTCAAACCGGTGTGTCAACATATAATCCTGAAGCTGTATGAAGAACCATGAACGGAGTCGCCATCAACGACGCGGTTAGCGATCAGTTTGGATAACGATTAACGGCTCCACTGTTCTAACGTCCTTTTTTTTTTTTTTTGGTTTTGCACCGCTAATGGCTAACATTAGCATGAATAGTTCCTTGAATCGATCTAGTTGTACAGCGCCTTGTAAAATAATCCCATAACACTAGATTTTATTTCTGAATCTTTTTTTTTTTGGTTTGTTTTCTCTTGAATTTGCTGCAATTGTTTTTCTTCTTTTTTTTTCCCCCTCTTTCTTTTCAAAATGCACTGGAGATTTTTACTTTTGTGATAATTTATTTAACTACACCATCTCTCTCTCCCAGATTGTTCAATAAGATTTCTAATTGATACCATATCAACTATATATATATAAATATAAATATATAGTTAAATTATTCCATTTTATATATGTACTGATGATGCTTTTTTTTAGGTAAAAAAATAATCTGGGATTCTTCAAAACTGGAACTTGGGGTTAAAAAGAAAAGAAAAAAAGAAAAAGATGTGAACCGCATCCGAGTCACTGGTCTATATAATCCTGACGTAAGCTTCACTGTATGTGTACAAATTAAAAAAACAAACAAAAAAAAGCTAATATATTTAAATCTTCTCTTTGGTTCAGGGATAATGAGGTTGTGTTCTCTAGGACAGACTGAATCATTGCGCTTGAAGACGGTTGAGCTGAAGCATTCCTGATTATGGTGGACAAAAAGTGTATAATGGTACAGCACTGTAAAGTTTTCTATGTGGAATAAATGATCTGTACAACTGTGTACATTTACTGCTTCTCCTCCCACACGTCCTGATCAGACCGGACAGGTCAATAAAGTTTCTCAACTTGCTCTACTTGTGCAACTGAATCCTGAATAATTCTAACTATCGTTTATTCATTCCTTATTTATTATTTTCCTGCAAACGTAAAAATTCTTCCACCTGTGTATGTGACATTTTCCATTTAGTGACACCAACAAAAGTGAAAGCTCAAAGGGAGATGACAAAATGAAAACAGGCCTCTGAAACATGAAGTGTAAGAATCATGTCTCCTACCACACATACACACGTTTCCTTAATGATCTTCTCATCAAGGAATCTCACACCTTTGATATGAGATGAAAGGAGAGAAAAAAAATTCGAAAATGTGACTAGACCCCCTGAGCAGTTACCTGCAGATGCGACAGAATCATGGATCCAAAAATAATTTATTTCAGAATTTGAAATACTGCAACATTCATTATCTTACAATCACATCATACACACAAATATACAGAGTGGCCCAAAAACCTGGAGCCAAAGATTAAAAATAGAAAGAAAAACATATCGTAATAAAAACTGTTTGTGCGTCCAGAGTTTTGGGTCACCGTCTATAAAGCCATGTTAATCATCTACTTTAATCTGTACCAGAGGATCAGTGTGGCACGAGGCAGGTGCAGGCACACACACGCTAGTGCCGTCCTGCTCCTCTGGAGATTTATCTTTAGCTTCAGACCCGTGTGGCCTGTGCTGCTGTTTCGAGACAAACAAATCATGCGAGAAATTCCTGGCACCTCTTTGTGGTTTTAAAGAGGTGGTGAACGTGTGCTAGCCGTGGTAAGTGGATGGCGCGTCCCATTCGTCTCTCAGCAGGTTTCGGCTGGACGGCCTGCGACTGGCCATCAGCTTCTTCAGCGTCTCGGTGGTGCCGGGTCGGAGCCAGGCCTCTGTGGCGACTGTTGTTGTGGAAACTCGGCGGGCTGGAGATGGAGTCTGCTGCCAAAGGTCATCCTCTTCCTCAGCAGATATTCCTCCTGGGTGGGTGAAAGGAGAATTACAACATATTTCATCATAAGGGCGTTAATATTAGTAACTTTAATTACTGGATGTCAGTACAAGCTTCAGTTTAACTACCAGAAAGAGACCTGAACTTTACTTTCACTGTAAACAGTTACAGTGATTCATATAATTCTCAGGTGGCTTAAGTGCAAAAAAAAATGTCAGTATTAACCTTTTCCTTTATATTGCCACACAGACAAAATAAGATATAAAACACTATTGCTATTTTTAGCAGCTCAAATGCAATTATTACTGTTTCATTCCTTCTTCACAGCAATTTGCAAATACTACTTTTTTTTTTTTAAACAACCAATTACATCATTCTTATCCTATCAATAGTAAACATTTAATGGTGTACAGATGCACCATTAAGAATGCACAGTTTTTCCTGTGAAAGTCTTCAGTTTATCTCGCGGAGTGACTCTGAATCCTGCAGCAATATTTTCTAATTTGAATAAATGTATTGTACTTCACAGAATTTCCACCAGATGGCGCATGAAAGAACAGACTGTATTCAAAAGCCGGACCAAATTGCTCCTTCACTCCTTTGAAATATTCAGATTGTTAAATACGCTAACATATACACATACGTTTAATTTTTCAAAGTATTTATCAATTATATACACACCTCAATTTATTAATTAAACATATTTTGGTTGAATTGTTTCACCCGATCTATTTATTATTATTATTATTATTATTATTACTACTATATTATGTCCATAATACAAGTCTTACATTGATATAAACTTTTTGATATAGACTAGTCTTTACCATTTCACAAAATGATGAACTCTGAAGCAGAACCAACCATCCTTCTCTTGAATTGTCCTTCCTCAGTACATGACTAGCCAAATTTACTGCTAAACTGTCTGTCTATATCTTTCTCTCTCTCAATCACCTGATCTCCGGTCCTTTTCACTCATGTCATCCAACATTCTCATCCTGCGCTGGTTCAGCTCCCGCACTCGATCCAGCTGGAAGCTGCTTGCTGAGCCGCCGAGAGAATAGCCGACCCTTTCTCCGCTTGGGGTCTCCACACCCTGAATGAAAGACATCCACTTCAATGTCAAACCCACATTTTGCAGCCTGAAGACCAACAGCAGCAAGAACAGACAAGGACATCAGTTGTTCTCTCTCTCCACCATAACCCACCATTTCCAGTACAATTATGGATACAATCGTGTAGCACTGGAACCCTAGGTGTACAGTACTGTATATGTCAAACTATGCAGTATTTTAGTCTTAACAAGCAAAATATTAAAAAACCCCATGCAATACACTTTCTATTTCAGTGCGAGTCGCACTGTAACCAGACGCCACTTACATCTGAGAAGTCCGTCCTCCTGCCTCGCCGTCTTCTCTCTCTAGCTGAGACTCGATCAGGGTGCGGTGTTATCGTGAAGGAGTAACCGTTAGCATCTGCACAGCAACAAGAACAAACTTTAGCAACACTGTATACAGTACATACACCATGCTTAAAAAAAAATATCACTCCTGCTGCTTACGGGAAAGAGAAGGAAACTTTGTACAAGGGTGCTGATTTTTAATATTTGGTTATACATCAGGCTGGACATGACAACGATTGCATCATGTTACACCAAATATCACAGAATAATCTGTAAGGATAATTGTTTCAGACCAGCCTAAAACCAGGACACCTTCTGCAATCACTCTGAGGGGTCTGTTCAGCCTCAAAACCAATTTAATTATCCTCCAAGTCTGGCCCAGGCATAAGATATTACAACAAGCCTGTGGAAGAGGGTAAACTCCTCCACATTTTTTTCCCATTAGTTTATTTTTTATATCAGCTCACCAATAAAAGCACTTTCAGACTCTAATAGCGTGTTTCTCTCAGGCTCTTCCACACTGCTATCCCTCTGGAAGTATAAGCACATCAATACAAAATATCAGGTCAGCAAACTGAACTTTCATAGAGGGAGGAGAAACAGTGCTGTTAGAATAAATAAAAAAACAAAACTGAAAAGTGGGTCAGATGAAACAAGGCTGCACTGCTCTCACTCACCCGACGAGGAGCAGGCTTCATGGGAGACGACAGGTCAAAGTAATCTAATATAAGAGAGATAGGTCAATACAAAGAGTGTGTGCGTGTGCGCGCGCATGTGTGTGCATGCAAGAATACCAGACTTGAGCGCATGCATGCTTGACTCTATTAATCTACAGTCATGTTTAAAAGTTCTTTTTTAATTGTTTTTTTTTTTTTATATATATCATCTGATTGTAACAGGTCTCATTATTAGGGAAATTGAACCTCAGACAAACATCAAAAACTTTTTCCACTGTGCCATTATTTATTAAACAAAAACAAAGCCATAAAGAAAAAGAAAAGACAACCCATGTGGGTATCTATGTTCCAGCAGCCTGTAGATCCACTTGTTTTCTTTTGTCCCATTTTTCTTTAAAACATTAGCTTAAGTACATTGCGGTTTCGCCTATGCACAGCTCTGTTAAGGTCCCACCACAGCATTTCAGTTTGGATAAAATCTGGACTTCAACTAGGCCATTCCAAAACAGTGACGGTGGGTTTGGGATGTTTTTGGTGAAATGCTGTTTGGTATTCGCAAAACATGGTGCTGGGCCAATAAGGTCAAACAGGATATTGTTTCAGACGTCTTGTGGTTTGTTCAGATGCAGTTTTACAAACCTCAGTCCTGCTTCCATGTTCTTTTTAGACAGAAGACGTTTCTTCTACCAGCCTTTCCAAACAAACTGTACTTGTTCAGTCCTCTTCTAATTGTGCTTTCATGGACGTTAACATTTAACGTGCTCAGCGAGGGCTGTACACCTCTGAATAATATTCTTGTGAAAAGATTTGTGTGTTGCCGTTTGCATGAGGTTGTATTTGCCTAATACTAAGACTTGCTACGATCAGATGATTTTTATTGTTTTTACCCAAACATGTACAATTAAAAGAGGTTGTACTAACTTACTTTTGAACATGACTGTATCCTTTAAGAATCTTCCAGACCAAGATTTATTGTTTATTCCTAGCTGGACATTTGAGCCCAATTGCTTTAGCATGATTTTTTTTAATTTTTATTATATATGTGTTATGACATGATGGGAATCAGCCCTTATCCACATCAGTCACCCACTAATTTCCTCTGTATGATACGCGTCTGTTTATATGCGTGCGTGTTGGCGTGTCTGTGTCGGACCGACGGCTCTGGCTCTTTGCATGTTGTTGAGTCTCCGCTGTTGCTCTCGGAGCAGAGCCTGCTGCTGGATCTCCAGGCTGGCATCATCAGTGGGTGGTTCGGGATACACCTGCCTTATTTCTTCACGAGACTCGCTGTCTGCCAGAAAGCCACACAAACAAACACTTATACACGGCCACGAATACAAAAACAGAATAAGGTCATCTCTGCTTGCTAGATTCCATCACTGTTCCTTGTGACTGTCGGAGCATGCCACAGAGTGAGTTTGTGCAAGATAACACTCTGATCATAATGATTAGTGCTTCTCTAATTGAGGACAAAAACATTGTCTACAGATGTTTTACCTCTGTACTTGAGCTGGTTGAACTCTTGCATGGTCTTCTTGTTCGATGGTCTGATGTTGGAAGTGGGCTCCTGTATCCGCAGTCTGGCCATGTCAAAGGGGTTCAGTGGAGGTCGCTCTCTGTGCACATGAACACTTAACACTATAATGTCATTCACATAACACAAGGAGAGGATCGTAAGAGAAGATACACAGTATTTTGTGTTTGATGTAACTGATACTGGTTCCTAGCAGGACTGCATTATTCATTCTCATGCGAATACAAACACAGCCGACCAGCACACAAGGCTCTAAGCAAATACTTTAGGTTAGAAGGGTTTGTTTTTATTGCATGTAAAACAAATGTTAGAGTAAAGTTAGAGTGGTGGTGTTTACCTGTTTTTTAAGGGAGTTTGTGAATCCTCTCTGTCTGACTGTAGTAGCTGCCCTTTAAGCCGCTTCTGCTCACTTCTGAGGTGCCGACGCAGAACCGACAGCTCCCGGATTACATCCTGTTGGTCTTCTAAAGCGCGCACACACACAAATTCATTTAATAATCTAAGTGAGGATCCATAAACAAATCTCATGCGTTAAGTAGGTGATGAGATTTACCTGCTGCTCTGATCTGGTTCATCCGTGCAGGAACAGGTGGGGACGGGGGAGTGGGAATAGACCGAACCTGTGGAATCAGCAAGTTTTCTAGCTTCTATCAGAATATCTGTTCTCTAACAAACGGTTTATATAAACCTCTTCTAAAATTATATCCAAGCATTTCCCATTAGGTAGATGATCATACTGTAAAATTAAATAATTATACATCTCAAGGTAACTGAACATTTTTTTTTTTTTAGATTAGCGGTAATAGATTCTTGGTGTTCTTTCTTGTAACTTTTTAATGACCAAATATACTGTACGTGCAAATATACTTTACGTCTGAACCTTGAAAACACACAGAGATAAATCAAGCCCTTCATGTCTCTTCAATCACGAGTATTATGTTCATGCATGATTTACAGAGGAAGCTGTAGCTGATCGTTGGCTGTCGCCTGAAGGTGGTCTGGGAGAAATCTGGATGCCCAGTCTCTTTTGTATTGTGGGGATAGGTGGAGAACGTGTCCTGAATTCCTTTGAAATGACAAAATGTTTTGCACCTTCAGTACAACCACAAACTAGTAAATACCAAACACACAATGAGCCCATAATGAGACTGACCTGCTCGAGCCGGGCTTTCCTTTCCTGCTCATACTGCTGCTTCAGTGCATCGTTCGCCTTCTCTTCTTCGTCCTTCCTCTTTTTTTCAGCCTCTCTGCGCCGCTCATCTGCTTGTCGGATCAACTCCTGGTTTCTGGCGTTTTGCTGCAAAAAGAAAGAGGGCAAATACTAACCTGACATGAAAAAACAACACCTGAAATGATAAGCATTAATGTACAGCAGAACCAGTACAAGAGTTAATACAAGCTTTAAACACCAGATCTTCAGTTTCATCTGGATGGTTTCTAAGCATTTAGTGACAGACGCGTGTGAACACACCTCCGTTTCCTTGCGCTTTTCCTTTTCCTGCTCCTCCTCAAACTGCCTCTGCATGTGCGCTCTCTCTTCAGCCAGCCTCTTCTCCTCGATCTCCTCCTCCAGCCTCAGCCGCTCTCTCCTCTCCACCTCCATCCTACGCTTCTCCTCTATCTTTTTTTTTTATTTTGCCCAAAATATCCCGTCAGAAGCAGTTTCAGAAGCATGTAATGAATGTGTGATGGGAAATGTTCTGTACCTGCTGTTTCAGACATTCCTTGTATTTCTCCTGCTCACGGAGCTGCTGCGGTGTCGGGAGATCATTAAAAACATTTCCCCGTGCGTACGGCGAGGGCTGAGTGAAGGAGGAAACTGCAAACACGAATTAAACACACGAATTAGATGCAAAATTATTTCTCTCTTAAGGAATTTTGTTTTCTGTTAAATTCTAATCAGTCTGTAAAAATAAAAGCAAGCACTCAAATCATTTAGTCAAAGTAGTTGAGCCAAAAAGGAAAATCCCTTCCCTTTCCTCAAATATACACCAGCAAAGCAATGCTTACTGTCTCCTGTTTTGTATTAAAGTTACAAGGTTAATTAAAGTTATTAGAAGTAAGTGAACTAGGGCTGAAACGATTCCTCGAGTAATTCGATTTTTCGACAAAAAATTATCAAGGCAAAATCTTCTTCCTCAAAGCTTCTTTTAATTCATTTTAAAAGCTTACGTTATGTTATGCTATTTGTTTGGCGTGGAAGGGAGTGATAAAATGATATTAAAATGTATTTTAATGTGTGCCTTATTTTTTTTGTTATTTAAAGTCATTTGAAACACCTTTTTTTTTTTTTGCATCTGAGAAAAGGCATTTAAAATATTAATGTATGACACTGTAATGCACTTAATTCATTTCAGTCAACTTTAAGCTATTCCTTGTATTGTGAATAATGACAATGTTTATTTTTGATAAAATGCTCTATGCATTTAAAAAATAAAAGTTGATTTTTCTAAAAAGAAAACCAATTAATCTTTGTTTCACTTATATATTTTACATTGCTGTTTAATTAAGCAAAATTACATTTTATCCGATTACTCGATTAAATTTTTGGTAGAATACTCGATTCCTAAAATATTCGATAGCTCCAGCCCTAAAGTGAACCTAAAGAGCCCAGTTGCCAACACTATGGGACGCATTGTGAGCTTCTGTTTATCTTTATCCTTCAACCTAATCCATTTCTAATCACAACAGCATTACAGTAGAAGATGTAGCCCAACGGTACATTTGATATGATCTGAATAATAACGCTATAATTCAGATTTGACATCATTATCTCTGCATTTGTAACCTGTCTATTTTTTTTTTTCTTCATTAGCTATTCAACATTTCAGGTAAGGGAAAACTTAATGGTATTCCTTTAAAAATGGAATATCTAAATATCGAGTTAACACATTGTTACCTTTTTCTTCCAATACTCTCTTTAAGGAAGAATCCTTATCCTCTGGTCTTGGGGTAGCTCCAGTCCAATCCAGTGACGCTATGGCTCGTCTGTTATGTGATTCCGGGTTCATGTATGCCTCCTCGTTAGTCCTGTGCATACGCTTTAGATCACCTGAAAATCGTCAAACAAAGTGATCGCACTACTTCTCTGATCGCACTACTTCTCCAATTACTACTGTGAAGTTTCATATAACTTATCAACAGAACCTTGTAAGAAATCTTGTTTTGTTCCCAAAAGTACGTCAGTATCAGTGATAAATATTGATAAATAAATATTATTAAATATTAAATATTTTAATCAAATAAAGGGAAAAGAAAACCGGGACGAATGCATCCCTAACAGCTTTAAAACATAAAGGAAACTCATCAGCCGAGTTATACTGATTGAAAAATACTTACTGATGAGGTTTCCTCGGTCATCTCTAAGTGGCGCCCCAGCTCCTCCTCTTCCCCACGGCTCATAGGCTTTCATCTCTGCCTCCAGTTTAGCCTCGTACCGTTCCTTCTCCACCCTATCCCGTCTCCTCCTTTCCTGTCTCTCTTCAATCTGTGGCAAAAAAAAAAAAAAAAAAACATATCAGTTTTATCATAATATTATTTTTACATTATTATTTTGACCTAAGGCAATGAAGAAAGGTCAATAAACTAGTCTTGGTATGCCTCTGGGTTTTTCAACTAGTTTACACCACTCCCGCCTGATCTCTTCCTGTCAAAACATTGTGATCATTAGCCTGACTGGCTGTCTCCTCTTCTCTTGTCATCATAGTACATCATTAGGATTTCAGGACTTCACTCATTTATAATGAAATAAATTCCAGCTTTTAATGCCAATATTTTAAGTCACAAGGAAAAAAAAAAAAAAAAAAAAAAAAAAAAGCAACCTGAATTTGCTACCATATGAAAAACGAAGACTGATTGTGGTTAGCCTGCGGTACAGTTCAAATGCTTATATGATTTATATTTTACCTGTTGTTTAAGTGCATCCCTGTAGCTTTCAACATGGTCTTTGGGAATGTGGTGCCTGTTAGAAGGATATGATCCAATTCCAGAGGAAGAAATGCCATGCTGTGACGGTGGTCTAAAGAAAGAACAGCCATTGTTCTTATTTATAGGACACACAATATACAGTACAGGGTGAGTCATAAACCATGAACTGATGTACAACTGGAAGGCTACTCCAACATTACTGTGGAAAATTAAAGTGGATACAATATATAAATTCTGGCCTTGATGCTGAGACCGTGATGCTGATAAATGTTTTAATCCTGTTTTACACCACTCAGCTACTTTTGTGCAAACACAAGCAGTGGATTAACAGCAAATAGCAAGACCAGTACTTCATGGTGCATTATTTTAGTCTGACTATCAGTTAGAAAACGCCTGCTGAAAGTGTCATTATTCGGACTAAACCCAGTCTTCATTAAAAGGACCCTTATTTGCAAAGATTACAAGTTTTCCCCAACTTACGAACATCCGCAGATATGAACGAACCACGGTTCTACTTCCTATTCAATCAGTGTTTAAGTGAATGTATAAAATGTCCAAAGTCTGGTATATTGTATGTGTGCGTGTGGGTGTGCGGGAGAAATGAGTCGGCCTCATCGGTTTCAACAAATCAGTCTGGAAGCACGATAATAGAAAATGGCTGTCCTGTAAAGCTGTCCTCATGGTCAATAATGCCAATTTCGGAAAATCCTAAACAAAACAGAGTCTACAGTCCAATGCAGTGGAAAACAGCTCTGAGACAAAATGGCGTCCGGGATTCCCCTCGCGATTTAAAGACGCTGGGACAACAATGTTCCATTTCACTTTAAGATTCATTCCCTTAGGCGCGATTATGTTTTTAGCCACATGATGGCAGTGAAGGACAAGGGACAGATTTAGTCAAGTGTGTTGGTATGCTTTACATTGTATATTCTTGTCAAAGGTGCATAAGACTTACTTTGTCAGACTTAAGAACCAATCGTACTTACAAACATTCTGGAACAGAACAGGTTTGTAAGTCAGGGACAACCTGTATTTAGATACTCAATAAATGTAATATACAGTATGTGATTTAATGACAGCATAAAAAGCACCTACTGTGTAAAGCCTCCAGCAGGTGGCTGATGGACAGATGCATGTGGTCTGGCTGGAAGATTAGGTGATCGCTGCACTGCTGAAGGTTCATCTAAGACAGACACACACACGTTTTACATGCCTTCTCATGATGATGTGCATAGTAACACACTAGGCAATATATGTATAATGTTTAAAATGGTTTGATGTTAAAATCTTCTAATACTAAATATACTGCTCAGGAGAGAGATTTTACACCAGCAGATTCCAGACATATAAATGTACTATATGATACACACAACCGTAATGACAAGCCCAGCCTTTTTTTAATTCCTAATTAGGAATTGGTCTTAAAAACCTTCAAATTATAAACCTCAGCTGGGAAGGAAGCTATTAAATCAAAACTTTGTCTCAGACATTTGCCCTTGCTGTGACTGCGTCTCATTTTGCATTCATTTTAAAATCTTTTCAGCTTCTGGTTACAATTCAACCTCTTGTTCTCGAGATAATGAGAACCTGAGGGACGCATGAGCTACCCAAGAAAAATACATAACCCTTCTCCATCTAGTAACTATGCAGTTTAAAAAATTTATTTTAAAATACTAATCAGGGAAGGTTTGTCAGCATAGTCAGTTAGGAAAGTCTCAAATGTATCCAAAAAGCCAAAGTTAAAAACACTCACAGTATGTCAGACTAGGATCTAGGGGATTCCTGGCTCCGTAGAAATAGTAGGCGTCATCGTACGGCGTGCTGTAGGCCTCAGAGAGGGCGGGTGCTCGTGGAGGGGGAACTCTTGTAACTCTGCAACCAGTCCAAAGAAACACAGTTTATAAATTAGATGAAGCCTTACTGATTAAACTGGACCAGACTTCTACCAGGTCAGGTAAAACAACTCTATAACATGTAAACATGTGGTTATAAATCACACCTGGGGACAACCATTTCTCCAATAGCTCCTGAGAGGTCTTTGTGAAAGTTCTCGCTGAAGGCTGCGAGGCCACTGTTCCCGACCCCAGTACTCGCCGTGTTACCCAGCTGCCCCAGAGCAGCGCTGTATTCCAGAACAGGAGACTGGAAAGCCACACGTGGTCTCTCAGGCGGCTCTCTCTCTACATCTTGCGTTCTCTTGTCTACATTCGGCCTGGAGGTATCCAGTCCCATTCCAGGCTTGTACGGCACATCCCGTCTCCTGCCCTCATGCTCCCGCCGTACAGCACCAAACTGCTTAATCCTGTCAGGCTGTAGGAGACCAGGCAGGTACACGGTCATACACTAAAACAAAAAGCGTGTTGTATTAATAGGTTCCATTAATATGAAATACTGTAAAAATAAACAGGATTGGACTCAAAAAGAGCATTGTTATTCAGGTCGTATTATTTATAAAAAATTAAAATAAAAAAAGGAGGTGGAATGTGTGGCAACGAAAAAATAGATGAGCAAAGTAAGCCTGCCATCTAGTGGTTAAAAAGAGAGCTGTACAATTACCTGCTTCAGGGGGTGCTAAAAACACAACAATCACAAGGTAGGTATCAGGCTACACACATCGGATCAGATCAGATCAGAAATATATTACAAAACTATTTTCGCATCCCATTGACACAATATTGGAACTTGATTTGTATGCAAGGCCGCATGCTTGAGCAACTACCAACACTGGAGGTATAACAGAGTGACTTCACATAATACTGTACCTCTTTCTCTGGGTCAGTAGCTCCTGTAGCAGCAACTCTCAATTCAAGCTCTTTTTCCCTACAAAATATAATCATCAAGAACACCAGATATTACAACAAACATTTTTCAATCTATTTATTTTTTCACAGTGAATCAATTATCAGCTAAATCACGTAAAAGACAAATACACTATGTACCTCAAACTGCATTAGATGCACAACATGTTCGAGTAAAGAAAAAAAAATACATAGTTTGAATAAGTAAATAAGATGATTGCATGAGAGGCAGGTAATCGGTAATAATTTCCCTGAGGACTTGTGACTTCAGTCACTTGATAGTTCTGGACTGGGAGTTTCCTACAGTCTACCTGAGCCTCCAATAACAAACTGGACTCCATTTTAACTTTAACACATCTCCTGTTATAC
>JAQQZT010000019.1:17411693-17423090 GCA_030068275.1 Clarias platycephalus | reverse complement strand
CTTATCATTTTGATTCATACACATTCACATTTCATACAAACTTAAATAATTCTTTTGATTGTGTAAAGCTGATTTGCGACAATGTCAATTGTTAACATAAATAAAACTGAATTGAATAAATCGTGCTGGAAATCCTTCAACAACCCTCAATGCACCCACTTTCTCTTATTTTTGCGCTGTTCCGCTATTTGCTCCAGCAGCTCCTGTCTATAGCGCTCCTTCCTTCTCTGAACTGTCTCCTCTGCTTCAGCAGCCCCTATTTAAGTAAAGATCAGGCAAATGTAAAATGTTTTAAAATCTAAAGTAAAATAAATAAATAAATAAAAAAGTCAATCACTCATACATCTATAAAAGAGGTGCACATGCTACTAATCTTACCAATCATAAGTCCTGTAGCAAATTCAGTCATGTTCCTCTTGTTAGCAGCTTTAGGTTGCGCCGGTGCTAGTAGACTGAAGGAACCAAAAGCAAGAGAGTGTAAACCACAAGAAGAAAGCAGTACATTTCACAATGGAGAGATCTGTCTCAAAGCGCATCATGGTTAGACATCCCACACCCAACGGCTCAAAGAAACACTTCGGAAAGCTCTGATCTGCAGCACTTCCCATCTTCCTACAGATCGATGCCTCCGTTCATCAAGCTCACTAATAAATCTTATCCGTTCCTGCACACGCCTGCTGACTCAATCTCTTTAACTTATAGACACAGTGACTAAGTAACAGAAAGCCGGACTGAAATGTAAACTCGAAACCCAGCGAATAGGAACACGTTCCGCAAATTTTCCCCACAAGCAAAAGCAAAATAGAAGAGGATTTATCTGGGCACTGCTTCATTACATACTAAAGGCACTTTAATTTCACTCCTGCTAAAACCCTGACATTCAAAAATCCAATTAGTTTAATTGCTCTAAATCAGTACTTGGCTTTAATCAGTGGCAGTGGAGTCCGTCTGTTCTCCTCTTGATGCTCCTCTTCATCAACAGTACGAACGTCCACACCTCTTGTCTCCCGAGGAAACCTTTTTTAGTAGAAATACAAAATCAGCTTAATGACATGCTCATGTACAACAGCGTAAATCATCACCTGGAATAACACGGATGCAACAGAGGAACAATGTGTTTATTACTCAAACACACCCATCAGCTTTGTGTTGGAGTTTTCTGTGTCTCCTGCCAGCTAGCGCAGGCTCAGGTCGATGCTTGGACCCCTTCTTTTGCAGGAGCTTGAGCTCTTCTTCTTCTTCTTCCTCCTCATCCGAGGTCAGCTCCTCCTCAGAGGTGTAGCGCTCCCGTCTGGACCTCC
Organism: Clarias platycephalus; assembly: GCA_030068275.1. Lineage (NCBI taxonomy): Eukaryota > Metazoa > Chordata > Actinopteri > Siluriformes > Clariidae > Clarias > Clarias platycephalus. The sequence continues at coordinate 17,421,789 of JAQQZT010000019.1, read as the reverse complement.
AGCGTTTGGAAGAGTCCTCAAAACCTCTCCGCGACGGTGTCACGGCAGCGTTGGGCGCAGGCTCAGGCGGGTTGTTCCTTGTGGAATGGCGAGTCCTTTCTGGACTCCTCCGTCCTTGTGGTTTTGGAGAAAACGATGGATGATATGGAGTTGTGGAGATTAAAGGATCTTTTCTACGAGGCTGGAGTCAGATAAAGACATTATTACCTCACATAGTACCAATTGAATTTATTTAGCATTATTTAAAAACTATTTTTGAAAGCAAAGTTTTATGTCCATAATGTTTTTGGTATGACGATATACAGTGCCATAAAAATGACGTGTAAATACAAAATGCAGTTTTTAAATGATGATTTCATTCATCAGGGGAAAAAGGCTGTCCAAACCTGACTGGAACTCTATAAAAAAAATAACTGTCCCCTAAACCTAATGACTAGTTGTTGTCACTCTTGGCGACAACAACTGCAATCAAGTGTTTGCAATAACTGGCAATAAGTCTTTGACATCGCTGTGGAGGTATTGTTTCCCACTGTTCTTTTTAAAATTGTTCAAATTCTATTATTAGGCCAATATTGTTTTCATTTTTTGTATGGTCTGTTTAGAGGTTGACTTGGTGTGTTTTGGATCATTGTCCTGCTACATAACCCAAGAGTGCTACAGCTTCAGAGGAACAAAGGTCATGACCAGATGGCCAAACATTCTCCTTCAGGATTTTCTGTTAGATAATCATCAATTATGAGCCCCAGACCATCACACTACCACTACCTTGTTTGACTGTTGGTTTGATTTTCGTCTTATAAAACACTGTGTTAGCTTTACTTTAGATGTAACGAGATGCAGAACTTTTAAACAGTTCAATTTTTATCTTATCAGTCAACAGAATATTTGCCCAGAAGTCTTGAGGATAATCAAGATATTTTTGGGGGGCAAATATGACACTGATAAGCTTTTGTGTTCTATTTGGTCAGCAACGTAATAACTTCATGAACATTAACCTTAACTGGTCTTTAAATGCTGTTCTGGGTTCTTTTATAAGCTCCTAGGTGAGTCATCACTACGCTCTTGGAGTAATTTTGGTAAGGAGAGGACTCATGGCAAGGTTCACCACTGGATCAATGGATCAAATTCTCTCCTTTTGTGGATAATGGCTCTCACTGTGATTCACTGGAGTCCCAAAGCCTTAGAAATGACCCTTTCCAGACTGAAACACATCAATTATTTTGTTTCTCATCTGTTTTCGAATTTCTTTAGATTGTGTTGCTTTATGAGATCTTTTAATGTGCTTCATTTTGTCAGACAGGTTCTGTTTAAGTGATTTCTTGATTCAACGTGTCTGGCAGTAATCTTTTTGTAATATTAAAATTTCCTTGACATTCTGAATTAACACACATTTAACTATGACAAATATGCAACAAAATCTAAATCCAGGAAGATGGAATATACTTTTTCACAGCACCGCATATTGTTTTTAGATGTCTAAACAAAAATATTACACGCCACTGGAAATTAAAAATCCCCAACCCTCACATGTGCTCTTCACATAACAGACTTTTAACAGGTTCATATAAGGAATTGCTAATGGTTTTTCTGTATGGATTAGAAATTCAGACTCCTCTATTCCGCCATACACACCCCCCCCGCCCGCGCAGTTTCTGATCTACACCATCTAGTCGAAATGAACCATCTTCACCAACCTGTAGAGTCTTTGAAGTTTTTTTTATCTTCTGTATTTCCTCGTCTCCTCGGAGTAAAGGACTGTAATTCTCGACCCTCCCATCTTGCAGCTTGTCCTGATAAAATTAACACGCCGCGATTTTAAAACCAGTAAAAAGTATCCATCAATTCTATGAATTTCACAATGTCACTAAATCTATTCTCAAACCGGTTACTTAAACATGTTACTTAAGCAAACAGTAAGGAAAAGCATTTAACCAAACAGCAACAGACCCAAATGTCAACGCTGTGTTGCTACTGGACACCAAATCTCTTATAAGGTCAACATGTGTGAACGTTCCGGTTCATGGTAAACTCATCACTCTATTGTGATTGGGAGGTGTTGGGTTATACACCATAAATTCACTTCCTCCATTATCATCTCTACTACAAATCCCCCCCCCACCCCCACCCCACACACACACACACACAAATACACACTCACTTTAGTAGATCTTCTCTCTCTTAAAGGAAGAGACAGTGTTTGAGGTTGAGAGACAGGCTCGTCGGTTTTCACATTTTGTTTCTAGAATGTAAAACCAAAATAAGTGCTTCATTATAACTTCAGTCAGTAAACTTAAAATATATTTAAATAAATAAATACATTTCTGAACATGACTGGCTTTTTCCTTTGCACATAATGAATATACAAACCTTCTCTTAATTGAAATTTAATTCTAACTCAAGTGGTTATTATTCCTTGACATTTAAAATGTAGCCACATTGTCGCTATACTGTACTGTACTTCTAAAAAAAATAATAAAAACAACACCAAAGACCTGCTGCTGTCATCATGAATACTATCGTATGCTTATACCAGGATTTCCATATTTACACATTTTTAAAAAAAATACTTAGTGTTAATTATCTTTTTGCTTACAACACTAAAAATAATTATATTAATAAAACACAATCAAAATAGATTTCCATCAACCTCTCTTAGTACCTTGAACCTGTTATTTAAACAGCTCTCTAAAGACCTATAATGAGCCTTGCACTAGGTCTTGTCTGTTTTAGTCTGCCTGTTGTGTGCATGCAACGCTCCTTAGACACCTATGGTAACCTCACCTGGGCTTAACAAGCTGATCACATGTCAAAAAGCCAGGCAACAATAAACGTACCCTGCCTGATAAAGGTAACTGGATTATTTTACACAACACGCAATATCTGGGCTTCATCCAAGAAGTCTCTGCTTTAGCGCTTTTTTATTTACTTTTAATAAGCATGTTGGAGCAAGACAGAACTTCTCAGTCCATGTTCTAGACTGCATCCACAAAAACATTTTCATGCCTTCACTTTAGCTTTAAGCTTGCCAGGTTTATTAAACGTAATCAAAAGCATCAAGGGCCCATGATTTGTTCCTGAGCATGAGTTACTTTGTGGAATTTCTCCTACAGTACCTTGCAAAAACATACTCCCCTCAGCATTCAGCATCAGTAGTACACTAATCACTGGCCTTATCACCCGTCATCATCTGCACCTGTATCTCACTGGTTCATACCTTAAGTTAGATGTTTTTATACTTGAATGATTCATAGGTTACAGTGAAGTTTAACAAACAGAAAACATCCCTCTGAAAGTGGTCTTGGTTTCCAGGGAGCCAAAAAAGTCATTGAGGAAGCCTGGAGAACTATTCCTCAATAATACATTAAAAATACAAGAAAGAAAGTCATACTCTTTGGAAGCAAAATATGAAGAAATGACGACGCTCAAGACTTTTTCACAGTACTGTAGGTGATGGGTTACATTTAATTGCCCTTGGAGTAAAAAAGTAGGCTGTGATACACCGGTGTCCCCTTCAGTGTGTATATACAGCACTACACCCAGCTGACCAGGATAAAGTGAGTGAATGAATAATTGATTAGCAGAATTAGCAGGGATCACCTCAGACACATAGCGCTGGTAATCCAGATGAAGCTCTTCCCTCAGCTTTTGCTTTTTTCTCTCATACTCCTCTCCCAGCTGTAAACTTAAACCGTATCCTTCATCTGAAATCAAAACGGACAAAAGCAATACCCTTTAAAATCAACCATTATTTCATGAAGAACAACATTTAGAAAGAGGTTTCAATAATTGTCTGTTAACATACTGTAGATTACCCACCTTTATTCTGTTTGGATTGTGATGTGGTTTTGCTGTGACGCTCAGCTTCCTCTGCAGTTTGACCAAAGCTTGACTAAAATGACAAAGAAATCGTTTATAGGTGCAGTAGGTAAGATTTTGGGTGTATGGCTGCACAATTAGTGAAGAAATAAGGAAAAGCAACTTGTTTAATGTCATTACGAGAGGTTCAAGTCCTGTGCAGACAGCTTTTTTTTTTTTTTTGGAGTGGAATAAATGTTTCAGTTTTTAAAAAATGAGAATTGTGTGAGAAAGAGTTGTAATCTCAATTCTCATAGAGAGAAAGCAAACATGAAAACAAGAAAAGAAAAAGAGAAAAATCAATTCAGTTATGAATCACGATTCAGACAAACATTCAGAACTCTGAGCGAATTAGTCTCAAAATCTGCCCACTACACACGCTTACACCAGTCTTAACACGCAAGCGCAAATTACTCGAAAATTGCAAGCATTCTGTCCTACAAGAAAGGACAGAGTCGGTTGTACTTTCTACGAAGACTCAGGTCTTTTAACGTCTGTAACACCATTCTACGGATGTCCTATGAAACCGTTGTGGCGAGTGTCATTTTTTTACGCTGTGGTCTGTTGGGGTGGTAACATTAAGGTGTCTGATAAGAACAAACTGGACAAGTCAATTAAAAAGGCCGGATCTGTGCTAGGCATGGAGCTTGACTCTGTGGATGTAGTAGCGAAGAGGAGGATTCTGTCCAAAGTACAATCCATTTTGAACAATCCTTCTCACCCACCATATAGTGTTTTCGCTGAACAGAGGAGCAGTTTCAGCCAGAGACTGATTACCATCAAGTGTTCCACAGAGCGCCACAGGAGATCCTTTCTCCCAATGGCCATAAAAGTTCACAACTCTCCTCTGTAACTCATACACACATGTATGTGGATTTTCACTGACCGTAACAAAACAGGACATTAATACTTACCCGTGTTAATAATACGATAACTGCAATACTACTTCCCAATAAAATATGTAATAGAAGATTACATATAATAATACAATATTACATATATATACGAGATTACTGTGCAATACTTACAAATGCTCTTGGGTCATATTTTTTTGGTACTTACTGTTTTAAGAACTTTTTTTTTTTCATTATTATTATTATTTATTACCTTTCCTTATATAACAACTGTGAGCAACTGTAACCTAGCATAAGCAATTTCCCTCTGGGATTAATAAAGTTCTTTGAATCTTGAATCATTAGAAGCCGCACATGCCCGCGTGTTCGCAGCCACTCAACCTACAGTATGCGCTCACTGTCAAGTTGAGTTTTGAGACTTTGGAGGCCTTTCTTTAGATTCCTCAACATGGTACACTCTGGACTATTTACACTACTAAGAAATAGCTATGGTGGAGGACAGAGATACGCGCTGCTCAGTTAAATGTTAAACTCTTGCATTTGGAGTTAGTTTGTATCGTTTAAATGCTGAGCTTGCTTTTTAAGTGAGAAAACTGATGTTATTAGGAACGGGCTACATTTAATTACTCATTAAACTTTCTGAAATGTTTAAAATTCTAACAACATCTGGGGGAAATTGGGATATTTATAGAAGTGTGATATATCCATTAAAATCGCAATATTAATAGAATCAGGACCTTTGTATCGTAATATCCTATCAGAGGTGACTGCTGATTCTCATCCCCAACTATAAAATAAAAAAAAACTAGAGCTACCACTGGCAAAGTCAGTCCTGATATCCTCCATCCAAGTGCTTGAAAGTCAAGTTATAACTTTATAAACATGCAGTCATTTAGGACACGTGAAGGGGCATTAGGGGGCGTGTCTATAAAATGACTGACAAGCGCCCAATCCAATCACAAACACGCATTCCGGACTGGAAGAAATTCAATTCAATTCAATGTTTCAAAAACAGAATTTCTTTCACAGGTTTGTAACAAACGTCTTCTGGGATAGTGGTTTAAAGTGTGTTAGATCATTCCTAAATAATATTGGACGTTATTCGTGCTAGTAAGAAATAACGAATTGCACTTTTAATAACACACACACAGGAATCTCTTCGATCTATTATAACCTTACCTTCATTTCCATATAAGGCATGTAACCACTTTCTGTCAAGTTGTCATTCCTGACGGTTTCCATACTTCCACCGCCTTGTTCGGTTTAATTGGTATTTCAGTATCCAGTCTGTTTAGAATTCGTTATCGTGGTAATCGCTTGTTTGGGGACCGGAGTGTCTGCAGCACAATAACAACGAAACTTAGCAAGTTTTTCCTTATTCGGCACTATAGTAGAGAAATAAAAAACGGTCTCGTGAAGTTGCTCAGCAGCGTCCCGGCCAATCAGATTTCTCCAATTCATCAAGCATCACGACTGTATCCTGGCAACCGCAGAATAGCAACCGAGCGCGCGGAGCCCACGCTGTTTGTTACTTCAGTTAAAACTCCGGTAAACACTCGTTAACAGACTCGAGAAGCATCCTTTTTTCACTATTTAAACAGGAGTGTCGACCATGAAAGCTTCTTTAATGAAACTATTTATAATGAGTATTCCTCTACTCCTTCTTTGTTCGCTCAGTTAGTATAAACAGAGTGTTGCATCTTCGCTTCCCGCAGCTGATTCTCATAAAAAAAAAAAGCCGCGTTGTGCTAATCAGATTTATCGGCATATCAAAATAAAAGTCGTACATAGCAGCATGTTTTAAGCAATTAGTGAGGTATTTTTATTACTGGTCTTTAGTCAAGGAAAGAACTCTGTTTAATTTAGTTTAATTCCCAGTTTCATATAAAGTTGTATACCCCTAGTTTTCCATTATTGATAATACATATTTAAAATATATCCCCGAGAACAATCGTGTGATCACGTGTCGATTTGTAACTTTTAATTTGAAAAGTCCTTTTCACACTTCCGCTTCTGCTAAACGACTCCTGCGATACAAAAAATAGCCGCTAAAAGGCGGAAGACTCCTCCGTTAATTCAAGTGAACGGTCATGAATTCACTACGAGTCTTGCGCCCTCTAGCGGCTAACGGTGTACTAGGTTTTACTTATTTAAGGATGTTTTTAAAATATTACAATATATTAACATTGATTTAAAAAAATAAATTTAAAAATTGCATACAATATTTGCAGTAGAGAGTGATTAAGTACCACCTGAAAGGGAGCCGTACCGATAGAACAACTGAGCATTTTAACGGTCACCGTCTTATTAGTTGCAGAGATATTGTCTATTTGGATAAAGAATAGTAGTATTGGTGGCTTAAGTGTGATGGGATGTCAATTAATAAAAGGTCAGCTGGCAGATAACACAACTTTACAAATATATCAGATTCAACTGGCATTGCAGACCATCAACCTTTTCTTGAAAGTTTCAGGTTTAAACTCACACATTCAACGTCTATACCGCTTTATCCTTGATACAGGGTCGCTGAGGGCCTGACAAACGATCCCTGCGATATAATAAATATCGAATTGTAATCTCTGAAGAGTCTTGTGCCTATTACAACGTTAGCCGCTAGAGGGCGCAAGACGCATCAGAGAGTTCAAGTGCGCCCTCTAGCGGCTAATATTGTAATATGCGCTGTATTAAACTTGAATATAAAATATTTTTATAATACCTGCTTACTGACCACATGTAGGAGCCTTTACTTCGTGCTATTCATAAACAAGTAATGTTTAATTATCCAAATATGATAGTTTTGTAGTTTTTTTTAAATATATAATTTTACATTTTTTAAGTTGTTAAAACAAACAAAAGCTTTATTATTTAAAGTATTTATTTATGTAGAAGTTATAAATTATTTAACACCAGCTGTCTTCCTCTAATATTGGAGAGCTCTTATTTAGACAGCCAGTTCTTAAAACTAAAATATTTCTTTTAGTCCCACCCCTTTTCAATTCATCCAATGATGGATTTTTTTATTTGTGTTCTTGTTTTATTTGTGTTCTCTATTCTGTTTGCTGATCACCGTCATGACCTTAGCTTGTAATATGCCTATTTGATTTAATAAATTCTCTGTTTTATTTGCACATTTGCGTCCTTTCGTCCATGTGCATGTAACAGTTTCCATGTAGTACAAAAGATTTGATATTTGCGCTGCTACCACAAAACAACCTGAGGCGAAATTTGAGAGACAGACCTGGTCAATAGCTAGGCTTTGTCAGGAGAGAAAATATCCAATCCAAGTGGGGGAAAAGCAGTGAGAAAATAAGCAGCAGGGATGCAGCTGTTGGTCAGCTGGTCAACAGCACCTGGACTTCTTCATTCGGCTTCTGCTTTCAACTTTGCCGGGTCCATTTGGATCTTTGACGGAGTGATAAACCCAATTTAATTAAACCCATTATTTCACAATGGAATACGCATGTCTTTTTCGCAGCACTTTGGTGAGGTAGAGGAGCAGCAGGTTGTTCCAGGGCTCTAAAAACTAAAGCTGTGTTCTGATTTATATTTAGTGACACCAACAAAAGTGAAAAGTCACAGGGAGATGACCAAATGACACCTAAACAATGAAAACGGGCCCCCAAAACATGAAGAGTAGACACTTCAACATGCTGCCATGTCTGCGTCCAGAAGCACATTTCCTTGATCTCCTGCTCATCAAAGAATTGTAAGCTGTAACACTGTAAGCAGTTAAACGGCAAACCCAACAAAGCATGGATTCAAAAGTAGTTTAATTCAGAATGAAAACACCACAAAGTTAATTTTCTTACAATTATATTACATACGATACAAAATTTTATATATCAAAAGGAAAATGTGCCCTAGGCGTGATAAGTGGATGGCGCGTCCCATTCATGTCTTTCAGCAGATTGTGGCTGGAAGGCCTTCGACCAGCCATCAGCTTCTTCGGCATCTTGGTGGTGTGGGGGCGAAGCCAGACCTCGAGGGCGACTGTTGTTGTGGAAACACGGTGAGCAGGGGCTAGAGCTAGAGCCAAAAAACATTTTCTTCCTCTGCAGATATTGCTCCTGGGGTGGGAGGCAGTACAATTACAATATTTTGTTACAATATTCAGCATAAGGGGATTTATATTGGTAACTTTAATCACTGGATTGGAGGAAAAGCTACCAAAAGGAGACCTGAATGACACCAAACAGCTACAGTGATGATCATTCTCATGCAACTTTAGATGCAAAGCAATTTTACATATTAATGTGTATATTAAATTTTTATGCAATTTGCATTGGTATCCTGACCTCTTCTTTTATATCGCCACACAGATGAACTAAAATGTGGGTACGCACCAGTATATTTTTTGTAAGGTATGAAACATGATCGGGATATTATTGTAATAATGTGATGTTAGCAGCTGAAATGCAATTATTACTGTTTCTTTCCTCATTCCTCTTTTACCACAGCAATTTGTAACAATGACTTTTTAAAATCAACAAGTATTCCTATTAATAGTTACATGTAATGGTGGAAAATATCATCTAAATATTAAAGTTTTGCAATTAAACTATAGCAGCTAGAAACAGTCAAACTTTCTTAAAGTTACAAGATAATTTAGGAGATCATGACACGTCTGTCCCTTTGTCTCTGTGTGACTCTCTGATCATGTAGTAAGGGAATCTTGTATATGCAGGATGTATTACCATGCATTATCTAATTCAAATTGAACTGTATTAAAATACTTTCTATTTCAGGGAGAGTCGCACTATAACCACTTACATCAAAGAAGTCATCTTGCCTCAAGTTCTTCTCTCTCTAGCTGAGATTCAATCAGAGTACGGTGTTATCGGAAAGGAATAACCCTTAACATCTGCACAGCAACATGAACAAACGTAATGTCCGTAACCCTACTGTATATACACATACCATGTGTAAAAATCACTAATGTTGCTGATGGTAAAGAAAAGGACACTACAGTAAATTTCTGATAAACAAGTCATATGCCTGGGAAATTGTGATCAAGAGTGGTGATAATATTTAGGGTTTCACATCAGGCTGGCTATGACAATGATTGTATCATGTTACACCATCGTATGTGAAATAATCCGTAAATATAATTGATTAAGACCAGACTAATACTAGGACACCTTCTGCAATCAGCTTCAAAGGTAATTTAATTATCCTCCAAGTGTGGCCCAGGCATAGGCCTGGTGAGGATATTACAAGAGGAAGAGGGGAGCTCAACTTCTTTACATTGACATTTATATTTAGGCATTTGGCATACGCCCTTATCCAGCGCAATTTAATTTTTTTTTATCTCATTATACACTCACCTAAAGGATTATTAGGAACACCTGTTCAATTTCTCATTAATGCAATTATCTAATCAACCAATC
>JAQQZT010000019.1:17390270-17411593 GCA_030068275.1 Clarias platycephalus | reverse complement strand
GTGTGAATGAGTGTGTGAGTGTGTGTACGTCTGTGTGCCCTGTGATGGATTGGCACCCTGTCCAGGGTGTACCCCGCGTTGTGCCCTAAGCTTCCTGGGATAGGCTCCAGGCCCCCCGCGACCCTGAATAAGATTAAGCGGTATAGAAGATGACTGACTGACGCCTCTTCAACATTGCGTGGAAGTCCGGGACAGTGCCTAAGGAATGGCAGACTGGGGTGGTGATTACCCTTTTCAAAAAGAGGGACCAGAAGGTGTGTGCCAACTACAGGGGCATTACGCTACTCAGCCTCCCTGGGAAAGTGTACTCTAAGGTGCTTGAAAAGAGGGTTTGGCCGATTGTCGAACCACAGATTGAAAAGGAACAATGTGGTTTCCGCCCTAGAGTAGCAGGAATCCGGGAGGGGGCTTGGGAATATGCCCATCCAGTCTACATGTGTTTTGTGGATTTGGAGAAGGCATATGATCGGGTCCGTCTGGATGTTCTGTGGGAGGTACTGCGGGAGTATGGGGCGAGGGGGTCACTTCTCAGCGCCATCCAATCCCTTTATGCCCAAAGTGAGACCTGTGTTTCACCTGGATTCTTGGCAGTAAGTCCGACTTATTTCCAGTGGGTGTTGGTCTCCGCCAGGGCTGTGCCCTGTCACCAATCCTGTTTGTCATTTTTATGGACAGGATATCAAGGCGCAGCCATGGAGGACAGGGTATCCAGTTTGGTGGGCTATGGATTGCATCGCTGCTTTTTGCAGATGATGTGGTCCTGATGTCATCATCAGTCTGTGACCTGCAGCTCTTGCTGGATCAGTTTGCAGCTGAGTGCGAAACGGCAGGGATAAGGATCAGCACCTCGAAATCTGTGGCCATGGTTCTCAGCAGGAACCTGATGGATTGTCTACTCCAGGTAGGGAGCAAGTCGTTACCCCAAGTGAAGGAGTTTAAGTATCTCGGGGTCTTGTTTACGAGTGATGGAACATTGGAACGTGAGGTTGGCTGTAGAATCGAAGCAGTGGGGGCCGTATTGCAGTCGCTTTACGACAAAAAAGAGAGTTGAGCCAAAAGGCAAAGCTCTCAATCTATCGGTCGATCTTCGTTCCAACCCTCACCTATGGTCATGAGCGTTGGGTCATGGGTCACTCAGAGTAGAGCCACTGCTCCTTTGCGTGGAAAGGAGTCAGTTGAGGCGGTTCGGGCATCTAGTAAGGATGTCACCAACATGCCACTCGACCCACGTCCATCTGGAAGGAGGCCACAGGGCAGACCAAGGACTAGATGGAGATATTATATCTCCACACTGGCCCGGGAACGCCTTGGGGGTCCTCAGTCAGAGTGAGCTGAGGTGGCTGGGGAAAGGGAAGTTTGGGGTCTGGAACTGACTCCGCGACCCGATTTTGGATAAGCGATTAAAGATGGATGGATGGATGGACAAATAATTTTTAAACTCTAAGCACTAAATTAGTAATGTTAGTGACCAGGTAATAATTTTTTCTTTTTAAAAGGTGCCTTCTATGTGCAAATAAACCTTACGCCAGAATCTTGAAAGCATACAGTTATACATCAAGCCCGTTATGCCTCTTCAATCATGAGTATTATGTACATGCATGACTTACAGAGGAAGCTGTAGCTGATCGTTGACTGTCGCCTGAAGCTGAATTCTGAATTACGGGAGAAATCTGGATGCCCAGTCTCTTTTGTATTGTGGGGATAGGTGGAGAACGTGTCCTGAATTCCTTTGGATTCACAAAATATTTTGCACCTTCAGTACAACCACAAATTAGTAAATACCAAACACACAATGAGCCCATAATGAGACTGACCTGCTCGAGCCGGGCTTTCCTTTCCTGCTCATACTGCTGCTTCAGTGCATCATTTGCCTTCTCTTCTTCCTCTTTCCTCTTTTTTTCGGCCTCTCTATGGCACTCATCAGCTTGCCGAATCAACTCCTGGTTTCTGGCGTTTTGCTGCAAAAAAGAAAGAGGGCAAATACTAACCTGACATGAAAAAACAACACCTGAAATGCCAAGCATTAAAGTGCAGCAGCACCAGTGCATGAGTTAATATATTGTTATTTACATCATACATTTTATTTCATGTGGTTCCTGAGTAGTGCCGTAGTGAGAGAAGGGTGTGAACACAACGTAATGGAACCTAATTATGTTGTATACAACGTGAAGTAGTATATCAGTTAAGTTAAACTAATGTAAAAAAAAAACCTAAATAATAATTTTGAAATGCTTTTCACTAAAATAGCACTGTGGACAGGTATCTTTGTAGAGGCGCCTGCTACGTGCAAATATACTTTATGCCAGAATCTTAAAAGCATACATCAAGCCCTTTATGCCTCTTCAATCACGAGTATTATGTTCATGCATAACTTACAGAGGAAGCTGTAGCTGATCGTTGGCTGTCGCCTGAAGGTGGTCTGGGAGAAATCTGGTTGCCCAGTCTCTTTTGTATTGTGGGGATAGGTGGAGAACGTGTTCTGAATTCCTTTGGATTCACAAAATATTCTCCACCTTCAGTACAACCACAAACGTCCTAATAAATATCAAACACACAATGAGCCCATAATGACACTGACCTGTTTGAGCCAGGCTTTCCTTTCCTGCTCATACTGCTGCTTCAGTGTATCATTTGCCTTCTCTTCTTCCTCCTTGCTCTTCTTTTCGGCCTCTCTGCAGCGCTTATCAGCTTGCCGAATCAACTCCTGGTTTCTGGTGTTTTGCTGCAAAAAGGAGGACAAATACTAACCTGACATGAAAAAACAAGCCCTGGAATGCTTAGCAATAAAGTACAGCAGCAACAGCACACAAGTTAAATATGAGGGGTCAACATCATATTTTTAGTTTCATGTGGATGGTAGTGAAGTGCTAGTGTGAGAACACATGTGAGACATTGTAAAGGAACCTCTATATGTTGTATAATGTCATGTTGTAATTAGATCAGTTAAACTGATGTGTAAAAAAAACAAAAAAAAACACAAATAATCATTTTGAAACTCTTATTAAAGTAGCATTTGTGACCAGGTCTATCTTTGGAAAGAGGCTCCTGCTACGTGCAAATATATTTTACGGCAGAACCTTGAAAACATGCAGTTATAAATCAAGCCCTTTATGCGTCTTCAATCATGAGTATTATGTACATGCATGACTTACAGGGGAAGCAGTGGCTGATTGTTGGCTGTCGCCTGGAGGTGGTCTGGGAGAAGTGTGAATGCCCAGCTGCTTTTGTATCGTAGGGATAGGTGGAGAACGTGTCCTGAATTCCTTTGAATTAACAAAATATCTCGCACCTTTAGTACAACCACAAACACTTAGTAAATATCAAACAAACAATGCGCCCATAATGACATTAACCTGCTCATACTGCTGTTTCATTGCATCGTTTGTCTTCTTTTCTTCATCCTTTTTCTTTTTTTCAGCCTCTCTGCGCTGCTCATCAGCTTGCTGAATCAACTCCTGGTTTCTGGGATTTTGCTGCATAAGTTAATATAAGATTTTAACATCATACTGTACAGTATCTTCAGTTTCACCTGGATGGTTCCTAAACGTCAGTGAGGGAAGTGTGTGAACACACCTGCATTTTCTTGCGTCTTTTCTTTTCCTGCTCCTCCTCAAACTGCCTTTGCTTGTGTGCTGTATCTTCAGCCAGCCTCTTCTCTTTCTCCGCCTCCAGCTTCAGCTGCTCTCTCCTCTCCACCTCCATCCTTCTCTTCTCCTCTATCTATTTTTGCACAAAATATCATGTCACCCTTATCAGAGGCAGTTTCAGAAGCATGTAAGGAATGTGTGATGGGCAATGCTTTGTACCTGCTGTTTCAGACTTTCCCTGTATCTTTTCTGCTGAAGGAGCTGCTGCGACGTCAGGAGTTCCCTAAACACATTTCCTCGTGCGTATGGTGAGGGCTGGGTGAAGGAGGAAACTGCAAAAGGTGAGAGGTGAGAAATATAATATTATAATTCCCTAATTAGAGTCCCTAATTAGATGCAAAGTTATTTATCCCTTGAAGGATTTAGTTTTTTGGTAAGTACCATTTAATCTATAAAATAAAATAAAGCACTGAATCATTTATTCAAAATAGTTCAGCCAAAAAACTCTCTTCCTTTTCTTCAAATGTAAGCAAGCCAAGAAATGCTTGGTGTCTTCTGTTTTACACTACAAGTTACAAGCAGAGGTGAAAAGAGTAATATAATTTTGTACTCAAGTACAAGTACTGTTACTAATAATAAACTCTGTGGCTAAAATCACACACTCATCGTGGTCAAGTCATTTTTTATCTCTAACCGCGTCAAGTAGTTTCCGATACTGTGGCACGCACTTTGAGCTCAGTGTCCTTCTGTTCATCTTCATCCTTTACTATTCCTAGGACAGTAATATCATCTATCCTGAAGCTGAAACCCGCTCTATTCAAAACATACCATCAGAGTAAAAGCTGTAGTACAACAGTACGGTCTATATGATCTGAATAACAGTGTTATTTAGATTTGACATTATTATCTCCACATTTTTAACATGACTTTATTTTTCTAATCATTACCTGTATTCACCTACATTTTAGGTAAGGGAAATTTTTGAAAAAATACCCAAAGTATTACTGTAAAAATGGGGTTTTATGAATTTTACCTTCATTATCTGATATTTTGTGCAAGGAAGAATCCTTATCCTTTGGTCGAGGGGTATCTCCATTCCAATCTGGTGATGCTATGGCTCCTTTGTTACGTGATTCTGGGTACACATATGCCTCGTCGTTAGTCCTGTGCCTGCACTTTAGATCAGACGTATGTCAGTAGCAGTGATTACTAGATATTACAGAACTGAGTAATGCAATGAAAAGTTGAAAACTGGAATCAGTGCATCTTTAACAGCATTACAACATAAAAGAACCTTATTATGTTGTATACAATATCAAGTATAATTTGTATAATTTTTTACAACTAACAATTTTTTAACTCTTTAACAATAAAGTGCACCAGTATGTGAGGTTTCATGTGGCTGGTTCCTAAGTATTACTGAGAGAAGTGTACCACACCTCTATTTTCTTCTTTTCATCTTGCTGTCCCTTCTCCTCCAGCCTCAGCTCCTTTTTCCTCTCCACCTCCATTCTTCTCTTCTCCTCTATCTATTTTTGACCAAAATATCATGGGACCCCTATCAGAGGCAGTTTGAGAAGCATTTAAGGGATGTGACGGAAAATGTTCTGTACCTGCTGTTTCAGACTTTCCTTGTACCTCTCCTGCTTACGGAGCTGCTGCGGCGTTGGGAGTTCCCTAAACACATTTCCCCGTGCGTATGGCGAGGGCTGGGTGAAGGGGGAAACTGCGAAGGTGACAGGTGAGTACAGAAAATACATGGAGTCCCAAATTGCAGTAGATGCAAAGATATTTATCTCTTAAAAGATTTTGTTTCCTGTTAAATACCCTTCTGTCGATAAAATGAAATTAAGCACTTAATCATTAAGTCAAAGTAGTTCAGCCAAAAAGGAAAATCCCTTCCCTTTTCCCAAATCTATACAATGATTGGTGTTTTGCACTGCCAGTTACAATGTTAATTGAAGTTATTATAAGTAAATGAACTTAAAGCTGCCAGTTTTGAATCATAAACTCCATGCCTAAAATCTAACTTTTTTGTCAAGTCGTTCTGTATCCCAAACAGCTTTAGGTATATTTCTCTGTGAGCTCAGTGTCCTTCTGTTCATCTCCATCCTTTACTATCCCTACAACAGTAATATCACCTGTCCTGAAGTCCAGACTATTTCTATTCACAACATGGCATCAAAGTAAAATATGTATCTAATAGTACATTCGATATGATCTGAATAACAGAGTAATTTAGTTTTGACGTTATCTCTACATTTTAACACAACTTTATTGTTCTCTTCATTAGCTATTCCCCTACATTTCAGGTAAGGGAAAATTTATGCAAACTTCTTTTATGTGATTCTGGGTTCAAGCATGCATCCTCGTTAAGTAAGCTTTAACTGATTGAAAAATACTTACTGATGAGGTTTCCTCGGTCATCCCTAAGTGGCGCCCCAGCTCCTCCTCTTCCCCACGGCTCACTGGCTTTCATCTCTGCCTCCACTTTAGCCTCATACCTTTCATTTTCCTCCCTCTCTCGTCTCCTTCTTTCCTTCCTCTCTTCAATCTGTGGCAGGAAACAACCATATCAGTTTAATCATATAATAACGTAAGTGGTTTTAAATTTTTTTTTTTGACCCAAGAAAATGAGGTAAGATCAATATGCTAGTCTTTACAACATTACAACTATTCTGACACCACTCCTGCCTGATTTCATGCTGACAAAGCCTCATAAGCCTGACTGGCTGTCTCTTCTGTCATCATACCCCAAAGATACTCACATTTATGATTTAAGATTTTAGAATAATGTCAATATGATCAGGCACAAAGGCAAAAGGGCAACCTGAATTTGCTGACTAATATAGAGAAGCAAGTCTTCTGTATTTTCAGAACTACAGGTAATCTGATCGTACTTGTACCCGCAGTACACTTCAGATGCTTTTATGCTACATATTTTACCTGTTGTTTAAGTGCATCCCTGTAGCTTTCAACATGCTCTTTGGGACGGTGGTACCTATCAGAAGGATATGCTCCAATTTCAGAGTAAGAAATGCCATGGTGTGATGATGGTCTAAAGAAAGAATAGAGATTATTCTCATTTATAGGACACAGAATATACAGGGTGAGTCATAAGGCATGAACTGATGTACAACTGAAACTCTGCTCCAACATTATGGTGGAAAGTACATACAATATTGAAATTCTGGCCTTGATGCTGATATTCTTTACTCATAGTCATAAAAATGTTAAATATTAATGACAAATATCTGGATGTATTTCATGGTTAATGAAAATAAAAGTAAAGCTGACTGACAAAACAGCAGTAATTCATCTTCTTTTAATTAAACTAAAAATGCAACACTTCAGAAACTCTTCTCTTAAACTTATGATCAGGTAAAATAACCCTAGAACATGTAAATCTGGGTTTATAAATCACACCTGTGGGGAACCATTTCTCCAATAGCTGAGAGGCCTTTGTGAAAGTTCTCGCTGAAGGCTGCGATGCCACTGTTCCTGACCCCAGTGCTCGTTGTGTTACCCAGCTGCCCCAGAGCAGCGCTGTATTCCAGAACAGGAGCCTTGAAAGCCATACTTGTTCTCTCAGGTGGCTCTCTCTTGACATCTTGGGTCTTTTTGCCTTCATTTGCCCTTGGGGTATCCAGTCCCATTCCAGGCTTGAAGAGCACATCCCGTCTCTTGCCCTCATGCTCCCTTCTTGCAGAACCAAACTGCTTAATCCTGTCAGGCTGTAGGAGATCAGGCAGGTACACGGTCATAAAGCAAAACAAAAAGCATGTTTTATTGTTCTTAATGAAATATTGTAAAAAAATAATAATAATAATAAAAAAAAAAAAAACAGGATTGGAGTCCAAAAAAAAACAAAAACAAAATGCAGATCTTGGTTTTACATGTTGTATTATGAAAAACAAATAATTAAAAAAAGACAATAAAAAAGGAGGAATGTGTGGGAATTGAAAAAAATCAAATCAAGCCTGACATCTAGTGTTTAAAAAAACAAACTGTACATTTGGCTGCTTCTGGTAGTGCTGTAAACAAAGCAATTACAAGCAGATCAGATCACAAATATATTACAAAAATATTTTTTCGCATTCCCTCAGCACAAGACCGCATGCTTAAGCAACTACCCACACTGGAGGTTTAACAGTTTACTTCACGTAATAATACCTCTTTTCCTGGGTCAAAAACTCCTGTAGCAGCAACATTCAATTCGTGTTCCTTTTCCCTAGAAAATATAATTATCAAGAATAATATCATTTAATAACAAACATTTTCAATCCATTTCATTTCACTATCACTTATCAGCTAAAACATGTAAAAGACAAATTGATGCTTACAAGATATGTGTAATTTGCCTTAAGCTGCATTAAATGCAAAAGATGTTTTGAAAAATAAATATATTACATGTTCCTCAATGCACCCACTTTTTCCTATTTCTGCGTTGTTCCGCTATTTGCTCCAGCAGCTCCTGTCTATAGCGCTCCTTCCTTTTCTGAACTGCCTCTTCTGCTTCAGCAGCCCCTATTTAAGCAAAGATCAGGCAAATGCACATTTTAAAAATCAACATCCCAGCAGTGCGGTTCAACTACAGACAAATCAAAAGAAGTAAATCACTAATACAGTCAAAAACAATCAGGTATGCCCTCTATAAAGGGGTGCTCATACTACTCTACTCATCTTACCAATCATAAGTCCTGTAGCAAACTCTGTCATGTTTCTCTTGTTAGTAGCTCTGGTTGCACTGGTGCCAGTGGACTGAAAGAACCAAAAGTAAAGGAGGGTAAACCACAAAAACAGTTAACATTTCACACTGAAGTGAGCTGCCTCAAAACATATTGTGGTTCGACATCCCATACCCAACGGTCCAAAAAAACAGTTTCGAACACTCTGATGTGTAGCACTTCCCATCTTCCTACAGATCAATGCTTATGTTCAGCTCCCTAGTTCCCTAATAAATATTTCCTCTACATGCTGTATGACTCAATTTTTTCCCTTTTAGACAGTGAATAAGTACCAGAAAGCCTGAATGAATTGTAAACTCAAAACCCGGCATAAAACATTTTTTCTCTCTCATAATACTCTCCCAGATACAATCTTAAAAAACAGTTAAACCCCCACAAATTACAACTTTATAAACATGCACATTTTCCCCATCATCATTTGGAACACAATATGGCATTAGGGGGGTGACTGACAAATACCCTATCCAATCACAAATATGCATTCCGGATATATTTGGCAAAATGCATGTAACGCATTATGTCCAATTACTGTGAATACAACTTGGCATCAATTAGTGGCAAGCATCATTCATTCATTTATTCATTCACCTTCTATACCGCTTATCCGGGTTGTAGGGGCCTGGAGGTTAAACCCAGGGACTTATGGCACAAGGCAGTGTTACACCCTGGACAGGGTGCCAATCCATCACAGGACAAAAAAAAAAAAAAAACATGGGCAATTTGGGACCACCAATTAACCTAATCTGCATATTTTTAAACTGTGGGAGGAAACTGAAATACCTGGAGGAATCGCACCAAGCAAGGGGAGAACATACAAATTCAATGCACACAGAGCTGAGGTGGTAATCAAACCCTCGACCCTGAAGGTATGAGGCCACAGTGGATCTAAGAACTCTTAAAACATAGTAACATTTTTGTAAAGCAATAAAAGCTTTTTCACATGCTGGTTAAACAATGTGTAGAAGGAATAAAACATTTTGATTATAGGCGAATAATTATCAGAGTTTCTCTTACCACTACAGCTGTACAATTACAACGAGCATGTCAGTGTAAGTCTGTGACAGCTGCTGTAGGACACCTTCGTGGTAGAAGAGTAGTTAATGTTTTTTTTTTCATCACTGATTCATTCAGTAGTCACGGAAACGGTCGTGCACTCTGCTTAGTGTAGTATTGTTACGTTTACCTTGAAGCTCCGGTGCTTGTAACAGTAAAGGGGGCGGCGCCAAATGAGACCTGTGTCGCTTCCCTGGGTGTGGCGTGACCAAAGACGTCACAAACGGCGTGACCAATCAGCATCCTGCGCGGCCTTGTTTGTCATACTACAGCTATTATTTATGAATGGAGCCACCAAGAAAGAGAACGACTATTTTGTAACATTTTGAAGTAATTTCTTCCAATAATAAATTGCTAGAACGTAGATACCATTTATTTTTAAAATTATATATGGCCATACTGTATGAGGCACTGAATTAACCGATGTTATTATTCCTATGTAATGCCGCACTCTTTACGCACACACAGCCTATTTGTGGCAGGTTGTATTCTCCACTGTTTTTTTTAATTTTTTTTTTTTAATTATTATTATTATCACTTGGATGGAGACCAATGGAGAACCGCGAACGGCTCTTGTTGCCAGTACAGTTCAGATGGTCAGAAATGAAAATATTCGTTGCATAGTTTTACCTTCATATATAAATCATACATCCTTACGCCTATCCTTCTCAAAATAGTCGTCTTTGATTTTTTATTAATTTTTTATTTCACAAGACTATTTCAGCAGATGCTCTCCAAAGCTAACAAGCCGTCCTCGGTCATGTTGCGAGTGTCTTTCCTTCTGGCGAGGGTCTTCCGTTATTTATCACTGCCCAAGTCTAAAAGATTTTTGAGCTTACTGCTAGTATTTTCCGTTTTTGGTGGCCATATCATTTAGATACATTTAGAAAAAAGGAAAGTATATCTAAAGTTGTATTTATTATTAGTTATTATTTATATTAGCTAATATTTATTATTATTAGTTGTAGTTACTATTAGTTTAAGTTTAATCGATATCGACAAGCCTAAATATCCTTTACACAGATATGTGAAATAAGTTTTCCTAGACTATGGAAGGCGATGACATGCAGAGAAGAGGTGTACAAACAGTATGTTAGTGATATTCACACAAATAGTGAGAGGCACGCGCTTATTAACCTCGCTTTCAGTTCAGTTTTAATGGGATTGCGCAGTCTGGACTTCTGCACTCAGCAAATTGGAGATTTTAACAAAATTAAAAAAATACTTTTTTTTAAACCACCATAGAAAAATGGCATTTATAACACAGATCAGAGAGAAAAAGCTTTGTTTAAAAAAAATCATATTTCCATTTCATTACATATTTTTATTGGAATATAACAGGTGCTTCCCCAATATTGCATAGTGCTAACATATATTATTAGTGGTTAGTACTTTTGCCTTGCATCTCCAAGGTTTGGTTTAGGGTGCACAGAGTTTGCATGCTCTCCCGTGTTTGATGGGTTTCCTCCGCGTACGCCGGTTTCCTCCGACAGTCCAAAGACATACAGATTAGGCTAACTGGTGTTGCTAAATAGCCAGTAGTGTGTGAATGTTGCCCGGAGGTCCTACCATGCTCTTAAGAATGGTAATAAATAAAATGGTCCTCTATGGTCCCAAGTCTCTATGGACTCTATGGACTACAGAGGTTCCTAGATGTGTGTGTGTGTATTATATATAATACACACACACACACACACACACATAAATATATACATATATACAGTATACAGTATAAGAAAGTATATAAGTAAGAATGCTTTCAAAATTAGTGTTAATGGGTTGTTTTATTAATTAAAAAAAATAAGAGAACTCCAAATTAAATCAGTATTTCACATCATACCGGATCTTTTGTATCTTTAATCGGTCATTTTGTATCTTTTTCAATACATGCCTAACCCCAATGTAGACCAGATCTACAGTAAGGATTTTATCCGCCTGAAACTCTTACAGTACATGCTGATAGTGTTTCTACAAGAGACACATTTTTGGCTTAAAGATCACTAATAATATTCACTGTTCCTGGGTAGGGCAAATATTTCATTCAAATTTTTAATTCTAAATCATAGGGTATTTTTCACCTATACATTTAACTGCTAATAGGAATGGCAAGTATCTAATTGTCGCAGGTATGCTAACACCAACCAACTTTTAGTTTGTGCTCCAATTTTTGCTGATCTTGATTTGGCAAATTACTTACTGTAGTAGTCTTCCTTTTTTAAACACCCATTTGATAATTTTGGTGGAGCATTAAAACTGTGTTTCTAATCCAGTTTGGATCACTCTAGCGGTGCAGGTTCTATGTCCCAATCTGCCATGTCTAAAACATTTTCTGACTTCATGTCACAGAATGGTCTTGTAGACCCATGGAGACTCTGCAATCCTATGTCTAATGTATTTTCATTTTTCTCTGAGGTGCCCCATTCATATTCTAGAGTTGACTAGAGGTTACACCCATGGGTCTGCCTGCATGCAGATCCTGATGCCTGTGTGCTACCATTACCTGTGAATGGAGTGTGCGGTCAGCTCGCTGCCCCTCCTCACACTGCTGCTGTTTTGTCAGACCTTAATTCTGCCTGTCATATGCTCTGCCTACTGATACATCCATTGAGGAATGCCTGTGAGAAAGTATGGCAAAAAAGTTCACAATACGCTGCCTAGTGAGGAACACCTATGACACGCTCTCAGTATGACAAACATTCACGATGTGCTGTCTACTGCCAGTGAGGAACGTCTGTTACATGCTCACAATATGACATAAAAGTTGACAATGACACTGCCTACTGACACCCATCAGTGACAAACACCGGCAGCAGGCCAAACAGAATTTTTGTTTTATAGAAATATATTTTCAACCAACAAACAAACCCCATCTTCTTTATTTTAGAGGACAGAGACTTTTGTGCATTTATTTCTACCTTTATTGAGGAATTATTGTTGTTTAACTGTTTTGATTTCTCTCCATACTTATTACTATGGGAGACTCTTTATCCAAAAATAAAAATTTCTGGATGAACTCATCTAAACTCTCAAAGCCATAGACAGGATACGCTTCCCTACTTTCTGTTTTTGTGATCTTCAAAATGTACAGGTTTAGCCTGAATATTTTTAAGATAAGAAATATTTTTAAGAATGTTTTTCTGATACACACACATCTGTCAGAGCTGGAGGGTGTGGGGTGTGTGTGCACGTGTATTTGATTGTGTTCTAGGAGAGTGGGTGGGATTTTCTTTAATTTTTAATTTAATTCTTGAATTTTCTGTTGTATAAAAATAATATATTTAATCGATTTGCTGTTTACATTTTGTTTAATTTATACTCTTTAATAAAGAAAAACAACTGTGTATAGTATAATGTTTTAATGACATTCTGATGTTTTAAATACAATGACAATCAAGATACTAATAATAATTTGCTATTTTATGCAAAGCATTTTATTCTTTGTCCTGATCCGGCAAGATCAAAAAGAGGTCTGCAGTACTCTGGTGTCACACGCACAATCCATGCTGCTTGAATGCTTCCTGAAGATCATGTAAAGTAATTTGCCATAGAAGTTGAGATGATTAAGCCTACCTTAAGCCCCATACTACACATTGCCCCATACTACACATTGCTGCCATAAAAAAGGTTTTTTTTTTACTGCCAGTTTTAAAAAAAAAAAAGGCATATATAACAACCGTTGAAGTGTGCATACATTTCTTGGGCCCGTGTGTAAAATAGGGGGAAATTTTATGTTAAGACCTCCAAAAAGCTGGTGTGTGTGTAGGTGTACATGTGTGAGAGTGACAGATGCGAGTGTGTGAGGGTTAACATTTGTGATGTGAGTGTTAACATTTGTGATGTGAGTGTTAACATTTGTGATGTGAGTGTTAACATTTGTAATGTGTGTGATATATGAGTGTGTTTATGCAGGCATGCGTGTGTATCTGTGTGTGTGAGAGAGATGTGAGTGTGTATGTGTGTGATATGAGTGTGTTTTTGCGTATGTATGTGTATGTGCGTATGAGTGTGTGTGTGTGTCAGGGTTAACATTTGTGATGTGTATGTGTGTAGAATAGGTTAAAAAAAAACATTACACTATGATGTTCCTCAATGTGATGTCACTGAACATGATGTCATTGAACATAATGCCACTCAACTCTCAGGCATCCTAATGGCAGCAGATTCCAACCTGTCTGCCAATATCCATGGGTTTTTGAGCATGTTAAGACTAAATGGTGGAAAAAAATAAAACCAACCCAGACATGAATAAAAAACAAGTAAAAGATGAGATAAGAGGGGGGAAAGTATGAAATTGGGAGTTACCACACCACTAGGCAGAACAAATTAACGTATACCTATTGAATATTAAATAAAAATTGGGTTGAACAAGGAGGAACGATGAAGCACATGTCTGGTCTTTAAACCCATGTGTAAAATAAGGGGCTGGTGAGACTTTGACTTTGTCTATGTCTGTCTTCAATAAACTTTTTTGCTTTTTCTCTACTAAAAGTTGTTTGGTTTTTGGTGAAATCCTTAAAATGTGCCAGAACACTTCACCACTTTCCTCTCATTTTTTCCATCCTCACTCCTTAAACTCTTCCCTCTTTTCCAAATAAAATGACCCTTTTTCCGTAAGACCCGGCCTTGTGTCCGTGTGTCTGTGGTGCCATCCGTGCATCAAACCCATTCCATAGAGATAGGTGGAGAATGTGTCCTGTCCATATCTTGTACCTTTAGTACAACCACAAATCTTCTAGTAAATACCAACCAATCAATGTGCCAATAATAAGACTGGCCCGCTTGAGCCAGGCTTTCCCTACGTTTGCCTTCTGTTCTTTCCCTTTCCTCTTTTTTTCAGGCTCTCTGAGCCGCTTCTCAGCAGGCCTAATCAGCTCCTGGTTTCTGACTTTTTTCTGCAAAGAGGACAAATATTAACCTGACATGAAAAGAAAAACAACTAAGTCAGCTTCAGAATCATGTGGTGAATGAGTGATGGGAAATGTTCTGTACCTGCTGTTCCAGACTTTCCCTGTCTCGCTCTTGCTCAAGGAGGTGCTGAAGCATCTGGAGCTTACTAAACTTTACTTGTGCGTGTGGTGAAGGATGAGCGAAGGAGGAAACTGCAAAAGGTGAGCAGTGAGAAATCCATGCTTAATTAGATGCAAAGTTATTTATCCATTAAAGGATTTTGTTTTGTTAAATAAAATAAATAAAATAAAATCAAGCACTCAGTAATTTAGTCGAAATAGTTTAGCTAAAAAGAAAATCCCTTCCCTCAAATGTATGCAAGCAAAGAAATAGTTGCTGTCACCTTTCGCATTGAACTTACATAGTTCATTAAAGTTATTGTAAGTAAGTGAACTTAAAGCTCCCAGTTTCGACTTACTGTATAAACTCCATGCCTAGAATCACACACTCATCTTGGCCAAGTTATTCTGTATTTCAAAAAGCTTTAAGCAGTTTCTGGCACTGTGGGACGAACCGTGAGCTTAGTGTCCTTCTGCTATGGCTCGTCTGTTACATGATTCTGAAATAATAATTTCGCTGAGTATCTAAAAGCTGATCAGCTTATTTTGAGCTTTAACCTTTTTCCTTATTTTTACAAACTATTTATCCGTCAATGATGGGTACTAGCACTAGTCAGTGATAAATATTGAGTACCGCATTGTAAAAAAAAAAAAAAAAAGAAAAAGAAAACCGAGATCTGCACATCCATACAGTAACAACTTTACAACATAAAGGTAACTCATCAGTCGAGTTAAACTGATTGAAAAATACTTACTGATGAGGTTTCCTTCGTCATCCATAAGTGGAGCCCAAGTTTCTTCTCCTCCCCTCAGATCATAAGCCGTCATTTCTGCCTTCAGTTTAGCCTCAGAAAACAACCATATCAAGTTTTATCACATCATAACTTAATGTTTCTAAATTATTATTTTGACACAAGACAATGTATATAAGGTCATCCAATAGATGAAATGTAAAGATATAATTAAAATATCGAATGCTAACCAATGTTGTACCAACCAATGTACAGTACAGACAAAACCTTTCTTTTTATATACTGTATATAAAACTTGATGTTTCTCAAATATTAAGACAATATGACAATGAGGTAGGTCATTGTGCTAGTATGCCTCTGGGTTTTCCATTAGCTTACAGCAATGCTGACGCCACTCCTGCCTG
Source organism: Clarias platycephalus (assembly GCA_030068275.1). Classification (NCBI taxonomy): domain Eukaryota; kingdom Metazoa; phylum Chordata; class Actinopteri; order Siluriformes; family Clariidae; genus Clarias; species Clarias platycephalus. The sequence goes on along the minus strand of JAQQZT010000019.1, from coordinate 17,396,043 downwards.
ATCTCTTCCTATCAAAACACTGTAATCATTAGCCTGACTGACTGTCTCTCTTCTCCTCTCATCATAGTAATCCAAAGATACTCACCATTTAGGATTTCAGGACTACACTGACTGATTCATAATGAACTCGATTTTTGCTAATAATGCCAGTGTGATCAGTCACAAAGAAAGAAAATCAACTGAATTTCCGGACTAATGTGAAGAAGCAAGTCTTCAGTATTTACAGAACTACAGGTAACCTGCAGTAGAGTCCAGATGCTTATATACTTTATATTTTACCTGTTGTTTAAGTTCATTCCTGTAGTTTTCAACATGCTCTTTAGGACAGTGGTGGCTATCAGAAGGATATGATCCAATTCCAGAGGAATAAATGCCATGCTGTGATAATTGCCTAAAGAAAGAAGAGCGATTGTTCTCATTTATAGAAAACAGAATATATAGGGTGAGTCAGAAGGCAAGAACTGATGTACAACTGGAAGTCTGGTTTAACTTTATGCTGAGACCACAGTATGGACGTTGATATTATTTACTTCTACTGGTAGTCATAAAAATATTAAACGTTCATGAACAAATTATAGAAAATGGAATAAATTGGACGCATTTCATGATTAATGATTGCTCCAAAGAAGGAGGAGCTACAGGATTTAGTTACAATAAAAAAAACCTAAACATGAAACTCAGCACAAGTTAGTCAACCAACACTGCAGGAAACTTGTGTCTATATACAGTATAACACTAGGTAAGAGAGAATAACACTTTCTGAAACAAAACTAATTATTTGCTGCGATTATAAATGTCTTAATCCCGCTTGACACCACTCTGCTAAGTTGGTGCAAATAATCACAAGCAGCGGCTTAACAGCAAATAGCTAGACCAGCTAAAGAAGGTAAAGCACGAGAAGAATCCAGTACATTTCTCACTGAAGTGAGCTGCCGCAAAATGCATCATGTTCAACATCTCACACCCAGAGGCTCAAAGAAACACCTCGGAAAGCTCTGATCTGCACTTTCCCCATCTTCCTACAGATCGATGCTTCTATTCAGCAAGCTCACTAATAAATCTTATTCATTCCTGTACACACTGGCCGACTCCATCTCTTTCACTTATTAAATAAAGGGACTGTGTAACAGATAGCCCGACTAAAATCTAGCATAATATTCATTCCCAAGTAAACACAAGATAGAAGATTAATAGAGAAAACAGAGGATTGATCTGGGCACTTCTGCATTAACTACTAAAGACACTTTAATTTCACTTTTGCAGAAACCCTCACATACAGTATACAAAAATACAATTAGTGTAATTGCCCTAAATCAGTGGCAGTGGATTCTATCCGTTTTCTCTTTGTTGGTCCTCTTCATTATGGTGATGGTAGAAACCTCGGCTTGTCTAGTCCCCTGAGTAAACCTTTTCAGTAGAAATACAAATCAGCTTACTGAAGTTGCTCATCTATGGCAGCAAACCAGATTTGAAGAAACAGGCAAATGCAACTGGGGAACCATGTGTTTATTACTGAAACAGACCTATCAGGTTTATGTTGGAGATTTCTGTGTCTCTTGTTAGCTTGCGCAGGCTCAGGTTGATGCTGGAGTCTCGCCTTTCGCATGAACTCGAGCTCCTCTTGTTCTTTCTGCTCTGCCACAGAGCTGTAGTGTAGTGCACTGTAACGTGCTCTAGCTGGAAAATAAGGTGACTGATACACTTTAGAGGGTCCATCTAAGAGACACAAACACACACTCACTAAAGTCTACATACTTTCTCATGATAATGTGCATACAGTAGCAACACAGTGCTGTAGATAATGTATGTATAAGGTTTAAGGTGGGTTAATGTTAAGGCCTTTTAATACAATTCCTCTTCTGAGTGGTATTTTACACCAGTAGACTCCAGACATCTAAACACACTATAAAAAAAACTCATAAAACACATCCATAAAGACAAGCCCAGTCTTTTTTAATTACTAATTTAGATGCCACAGAGTTGTTGTAATGTCTCTCAACTGTATGAGTGCGAATCAAAAATTGTACTCTACAAACAATACTTTAAGGAATGTGAAAGTCTAAAGATAATCATTACTTTTGCATCCTTAAAATCAACAATTGAAGTGATTGCATTATTCCTTTAGTTTAGACGCAAAGTAAATGAGGCCACCATCAATGCAGTGAAATTTCATACAACATAGCAACAGAACCTTGCAAGAAATTTTGTTCCCAAAAGCATGTCAGTATCAGTGATAAATATCGAGTAATGCTTTGTTTAAAAATGAAAACCAGGATCAACACATCCATAACAGCTTTATTACATAAAGATGACTCATCACCCGAGTTAAACTGATTGAAAAAGACTTACTGATGAGGTTTCCTTGTTCATCCCTAAATCGACTCCCAGCTCCTCCTCTTCCCCACGGCTCATAGGCTTTCATCTCTGCCTCAAATTTAGGCTTGTACCTTTCATTGTCCTCCCACTCCCATCTGCTCCATTCCTGCCTCTCTTCAATCTGTGGCAGGACACAACCATATGAGTTTTAACATATCATAACTAAGTGTTTCTAAATTATTATTTTGACCTGATAGAATGAAGTAGGGCATTATACTAGTCTTAGTATGCCTTTGGGTTTTCCATTAGCTTACAATAATGCTGACGCCTCTCCTGCCTGATCTCTTCTTATTTATAATGAACTACATTCCTGCTCATAATGCCAGTGTGATCAGTCAGAAAAGAAAGAAAAATCAACCTGAATTTGCTGACTAATGTGGAGAAGCAAGTCTTCAGTTTTTTTTTGTTTGTTTTTTCGAACTACAGGTAACCTAATATAGCTTAGCCTGAAGTACATATCAGATGCGTATGTACTTTATATTTTACCTGTTGTTTAAGTGCATCCCGGTAGCTTTCAACATGCCTATCAGAAGGATATGCTCCAATTTCAGGGGAAGAAATGCCATGGTGTGACGATGGTCTAAAGAAAGAATAGTGATTATTCTCATTTAAAGGTCACAGAATATACAGGGTGAGTCATAAGGCATGAACTGATTTACAACATTACATCAAAACATACAACATTACAACATTATGGTGGAAAATTAAAGTACATACAATATTGAAATTCTGGCCTTGATGCTGATATTCTTTACTTCTACTCATAGTCATAAAAATGTTAAACGTTAATGACGTTAATTTTAACAAATGAGACAAAATGACAAATATCTGGAGATATTTCATGATTAACGAAAATCAAAGTAAAGCTGACTGACAAAACAGCAGTAATTCATCTTCTTTTAAATAATCTTAAAACACACCACTTCGGACCCTCTTCTCTTAAACCGAAGATCAGGTAAAACAACCCTATCTGCCCAATGTAAACCTGGGTTTATAAATCACACCTGTGGGGAACCATTTCTCCAATAGCTCCTGAGAGGTCTTTGTGAAAGTTCTCGCTGAAGGCTGCGATGCCACTGTTCCTGATCCCAGTGCTCTTTGTGAAGAGCACATCCCGTCTCCAGCCCTCATGCTCCCTTCTTGCAAAACCAAACTGCTTAATCCTGTCAGGCTGTAGGAGATCAGGCAGGTACACGGTCATAAACCAAAACAAAAAGCATGTTGTATTATGTTTTTTAATTAAATATTGTAAACAAAAACAGGATTGGATTCCAAAAAAATGCAGATCATGGTTTTACATGTTGTATTATGAAAAAAATACAATAAAAAAGGAGGAATGTGTGGGAATTTAAAATATCAAATCAAGGCTGCCATCTAGTGTTTAAAAAAACAAGCTGTTCATTTGGCTGCTTCTGGTGGTGCTGAAAACAAAGCAATTGCAAGGCAGGTATGAGTCTCCACACAGAAAATCAGATCAGATCACAAATATATTATTTGGCCGCACAAGGCCGCATGCTTAAGCAACTACCCACACTGGAGATTTAACAGAATTACTTCACATAATACCTCTTTCTCTGGGTCAATAGCTCCTGTAGCAGCAACATTCAATTCGAGTTCCTTTTCCCTAGATATAATTATCAAGAATAATATCAGATGTTACAACAAACTTTTTCAATCCATTTCATTTCACAATCACTTATCAGCTAAACCATGTAAAAGACTTAAATGACAAGATATGTGTAATTTGCCTTAAGCTGCATTAAATGCACAAGATGTTTGAAAAATATATATATTACACGTCCCTCAATGCACCCACTTTTTCCTATTTCTGCGTTGTTCCGCTATTTGCTCCAGCAGGTCCTGTCTATAGCGTGCCTTCCTTTTCTGAACTGCCTCCGCTGATTCAGTAACCCCCCCTATTTAAGCAAAGATCAGGCAAATGTACATGTTTTAAAAATCAACATCCCAGCAGTGCCGTTCAACTACAGACAAATCAAAAGAAGTAAATCACTAATACAGTCAAAAACAATCAGGTATGCCCTCTATAAAGAGGTGCTCATACTACTCTACTCAGCTTACCAATCATAAGTCCTGTAGCAAACTCTGTCATGTTTCTCTTGTTAGTAGCTCTGGTTGCACTGGTGCCAGTGGACTGAAAGAACCAAAAGTAAAGGAGGGTAAACCACAAAAACAGTTAACATTTCACACTGAAGTGAGCTGCCTCAAAACATATTGTGGTTCGACATCCCACATCCAACGGTCCAAAAAAAAAACAGTTTGGAACACTCTGATGTGTAGCACTTCCCATCTTCCTACAGCTCAATACTTATGTTCAGCTCCCTAGTTCCCTAATAAATATTATTTCCTTTACATGCTGGATGACTCAGTCTTTTACCCTTTTAGACAGTGAATAAGTACCAAAAAGCCTGAATTAAATGTAAACTCAAAACCCGGCATAAAACAATTTTCTCTCTCTCATAATACTCTCCCAGCTGCAACCTTAAAAAAACATTTAAACCTCCACAACATAGTGTTTTAACTAAAGCTACCATTAGCAAGGACTGTCCTGATATTATAGCGCTCACAGACATTCGACTTTTTGAAAGCCAATTTACAACTTTATAAACATGCACATTTCCCCCATAATCATTTGGAACACATACAGTGGCATTAGGGGGGGTGACTGACAAGAACCCTATCCAATCACTAATATGCATTCCAGATATATTTGGCATATAACGCATTATGTTCAATTAATTACTGTGAATACAGCTTGGCATTAATTGGTGGCAAGAATCGGTGGGCATCAAACTCTCGACCCTGAAGGTATGAGGCCAAAGTGCTAACCTGGCAGGGATATAAGAACACTTAAAACACAGTAGCATTTTTGTAAAGCAATAAAAGCTTTTTCACATGCTGGTTAAACAATGTGTAGAAGGAATAAAACATTTTGATTATAGGCGAATAATTATCAGAGTTTCTCTTACCAGTCCAGCTGTACAATTACAACGAGCATGTCAGTGTAAATCTGTGACAGCTGCTGTAGGACACCTTTGTGGTAGAAGAGTAGTTAATGATATCTTTTCATCCCTGATTCATTCGGTGGTCACGGAAACGGTCGTGCACTCTGCTTATTGCTTCGTTTAACAATGTGAAAACAGTTGTAACAGTATGAAAAGTCTGAATATATTGAATGGATTCTGAATACATTGATTGAAAACTTGATATATATTGAATGAAAAGTCTGAACATATTGATTGAACCATGACGTAATCGAAACAGCGCCGTCTTTAGAAAGGACGAGTGAGTGAGCAGAAACTTGGTTGCTGCGATTCTGAGAAATGAAGAGATGGTCAACACTTTAGTGAGCGCGTGTACGGCCCAAAGTGGTGCCGTA
>JAQQZT010000019.1:17314865-17346281 GCA_030068275.1 Clarias platycephalus | reverse complement strand
GACTTTAGAGAAAACTACAACAAAAATATATTGTCATACCAAAGAATAAACTACCCGCCAAAGTGGCTAGTGAGACTGGGTGGGCGGGTGGGCCAGACTTTGGAGGGTGGGCGGGTGCCAATGTCAAACCCTGTCACACATACACACACAGTTGAGCACTTAGTCTAATTCTTAGTGAGAACTGCTCATCTTGGGTACATTTTTGTCTTTCTCTCTGTCTCTTTCTCTCTTTTATTCTCTCTCTCTACTTCTTTCTCTCTGTCCAGTCTTTCTTTCTTTTATCTTTCTCTACCATTGTTCGCATCTCTCTCCCTCTGTCTCTTTCTTTCTCTTTTATGTCCTTCTCTCTTCCACTGTCTTTTTCTCTCTCTGTCCATCAGTCTGTCTCTCCCTGTCTCTCTCACTGCTTCATCTCTTTTTTTTTTCTGTCCATCTCTGTCTCCCTGTCTCTCCCTTTTTGTTTCATTCGTCTCCCACGATCTCTCTCCCTCTTGTTCTCACTTTGCTTTTTTTTCCTCTCTCTCTTTCTCTCTCTGACTGAAGGAGAAGACGTGATATTTAGATTATTTCAAATTTTAATAACATCTTTAATATACATATTTGATTTACTTGATGTTGCTGTTAATGCGCGCCTATTGCGCAACTGGTAACTTGTGTGTGTCTGCTTGTGTATGGCATGAGTATGCATGTTCATAATACTTACTATTTTTAAAAATGCACCTTTATTAAAGGTCTCTCTCTGTCTCTCTTTGCAGCAGGGTGAACACAGTTTGGATGAGCACAAGCTGCACGTGTTCCTCTCGGCCCTGCAGTCACTGATCCCTCCGCTGTTCGGCATGGTGCTCCAGAACGCCCCGTTCACCAGCCGAGCCACACTGCAGAGTGACGTCACTCCCATCGAGGGTGAATACACACACACACACACACACACACACACTTAACTCTAGCTTTGCCTTTTTGGTTTCAGTATGCTATTAAAGTGCCCTGTCATTCCCATACAGTGGTTATGTTGGTTATGTTACACGATGTTATATATATATATATATATATGTGTGTGTGTGTGTGTGTGTGTGTGTGTGTGCGTGACCCCACAGTGACCCGCTTCCCTCGCCCGGCGTCTCCTCTGCAGGACGTGGCGTTCATCGTGGGCAGCAGGGAGCAGCTGAGTGCACTTCTGCAGCTGTATGAACATCAGCTCCAACACGAGGGTACCACCGGGTGGGACAGCCTGCTGTGGGTGGTCAATCAACTGTGAGTCAGCTTACACAGACACACACACACACACACACACACACAGAGACGCACGCACTCACTCACATACGCTCGCGCTATCTCTACCACTTAAAGTAGAGAGACGGAGTGAGAATGTGACAGAATGAGAGAAAGCAAACAAACCCTCTGTCTCTGTTCCTCTGTCTCTCGCCACATTTATTTATTTATTTTTTATTTTTTGGCAGTTTAGCTCAACGCTGTGTGTTGTTTGGCGTGATCAGTAGCAGTCCGTCTGTACCCAAAGAGCTTGTGTTACACCGTTTGGCAATGTTAGAGAATAATAAAATAATAAACTGGTACAAACCTACTGTTTAAAACATATGACCCTAAGTCTGTGATTTGAACCCTTCAGGATGTACTGCTACAGGGACACAAAGCTGAGTGAGTGAGTGAGTGAGGTTAAGTAGCGATGACTGCGGTTCTATGTGAATATAAATGTCTTTGTCTTACTATACAAGAGGCGTTCAAGTCAAACCAGGACTTTTGATTGTGCAGAATACAGTTATAAAAGGAAAAACTCCCTTTATTTCTCTATATAATCTCCTGCTACACTAATGCACTTTCATTAGTCCTTGAATACCATCAAGGTGTAGAAAGTTTTCTCAGTACACGAGAACCGTGATCGGACTATCCACTTCATTTCTGAAACCCTGGCCTACCAGGAACTCCCAACTGACTTCCTGTAATCCTGCAAGTGGTGTTAATGAATGATTGGGTTTACAATTCATACAGTACAGACAGATGCGTTGCCAGGTCTGCGTACGTTCTTCACAGACGTATGGCCTTCTTTAAAACATATGCAGCATTCTAATGTTTTTCTGCAGCTAAGAGTCCCATCACCGTTCTGTGCTTGAAGTCGTCTAGAAATGTGAGTCGGTTTTCCGCCGTCATTAATTAAGAGAAATTTCAGCACAATTCCTGGAGTGACTTGAACGCCTCTTGTATAGTATTTTTTAAATTGATGATTTCAGTTAATTCGCCCATGATCAGGATCTCACAATAATATGTAGATGCTTAAGGATATTCCGAGTGTTTCAAATATACACTTTAAATCCTCCAGTAGAATAAGGTTTATTGACTCAAATGAATATAATAACATGGCTATGTCGATCATTATATTCAATTATTACAATTATTTTTCTTAGGTTGAGTTACACATGGTTCAGCGTAAACTAAAGAGTTTGTCTCGTTATCATGTGACTCCAGCCTCATCTCTGAACTATACATCAAATCCAATCAATATCTGACTCGCACGTCACACTGCGTTGTACTTGGTGGTCCGTTCTGCATTGTTTGTTTAGTGGATGGTGGTTTTCGTGTGTGTGTGGTCCTCTTCATAGTATATCTGCATTCTGCATTCTCTCCACAGTCTTCCTCAGCTCATCGAGATCGTCGGCCGCATCAACGTCGCCTCCACCACCTGCGTGCACGAATTCTCCAGATTCTTCTGGCGGCTGTGCAGGACGTTCGGGAAAACCTTCACCAACACCAAGGTGGGTGAGAGCGGGCGGCGCGGGTAGTGCGATCTTGCAATTCGAGTTGGTGTTGCCGGTTTGAGCTCAGTCTGACTTTCAGGGCTTTTTCTGTCGCTTTGTCTCTCGTCCTGAAGGTGAAGCCTCAGTTCCAGGAAATCCTGCGGTTATCCGAGGAGAACGTGGGTAAGCGAGAGTTCACCTCCCCAAGAATAACACCCTTCCTGTCAGCAGGAGAAAGAACACACACGAGCACTGTTCCACCGTGTTCAATTTGTGTTTCTACATCCTATTGTAAGCGATGGGTTTTCTCCCCGGTGTTTGAATGTTCAAAACAAGCTTGTGGTCTACACAGGCCTGTATCAGCTTTCTCTATTCGTGACCAAGTTGAGAATTCCTTTTTAATCGACAGCACTTAAACAATAACGTATTACTCCTGTGATTGTGCTTACCAAGCTTGGGGAAAAAGAAATCTGATGGAATTCTCGGATGGAATGTTGTGCATTTATCATCATTAAAGCGTCCACACAAAACCATAAATAAATAAATTCAATGGTCATTGAGCCGAATGGTTATTAAATGATCATTATATTAATGTAAGGCTAATTTTTCTAAACTGTTTTTCCCCCATTATATTCTCGGGACCGGCACTGCATGCAGTGGCTGGGTAGTATGGGGTAACACACCTACAGTACAGAGGGCTCGGACCCGGATCCGCGGACCCGAAAATCAACAACCTAGAGCCTTAGCTGCCTGAGCCACTACTCCTATATCTTACATTTAATGTATTCTTGTTAAAATAGTTCCCTTTGAAGGTTCCCTTTGGTTTTATGCCGGTTTTTGTTATTTTATTTTTTTGCCATTTAGTGCATAAACGTGCCATTATCTCACACACCCGAGTAACCTCGCTGTAATTATAGGAAGCTATTAGGGTCAAACTTGGTCATATGATTAATTTGCATTAAAAATAGTGCTAGTCGAATAGTCACAAATGTGTTAATGCATTTATATTGACAGCCCTAATTTTATTTTGTTAAAATGCATAATTAGATTTTCTTTTTATTCAATCAGAAAATCTCTTTAAAGATACCTAATATACAGTACGTAATCGTAGTATCTATTCTATAAATAATTTTTTCAAAACAAGTCAGACATTTTTTTTTTATTAAGTACTGATTATGTAAAAGGTCACCGTCACCTTGCACCTGCAGGGTCCGGGTTCGATTCTCACCTGTCTGTGTGTGGAGTTTGCATGTTCTCCTCATGCTTGGTGGGTTTCCTCCGTGTACTTCGGTTTCCTCCCACAGAGTATGAATGAGTGTGTGTGCGATGGATTGACACCCCGTACAGGGTGTACCCCGCCTCGTGCCCCAAGTCTCCTGGGATAGGCTTCAGTCCCCCCGTGACCCTGAATACAGGATAAAGCGGTATAGATGATTTTAGGAAATATTCAGTTTTGAGCATGTAAATGTTATGTATGTAATGTTAATTTAACTGGTATTTGAGTAATAAAATTAGTTTTGGCAGCTTTAATGGAACTTTTGTTTGAATAATAATTCTGCATCTAAGCGGCACGATTAGTCTAGTGTTTAGTGCGGTCACCTCTCTCCTCCACCCTGGGGATTCGAATCTTACCTTGTGTGTAGTGTAGTGTAGTGTAGTGTGTGTGTAGTGTAGTGTAGTGTGTGTGTAGTGTAGTGTGTGTGTAGTGTAGCGTGTGTGTGTAGTGTAGCGTGTGTGTGTGTGTAGTGTAGTGTAGTGTGTGTGTAGTGTGTGTGTGTGTGTGTGTAGTGTAGTGTAGTGTAGTGTGTGTAGTGTAGTGTAGTGTGTGTAGTGTTGTGTGTGTAGTGTTGTGTGTGGTGTGTAGTGTGTGTAGTGTAGTGTGTAGTGTAGTGTGTAGTGTAGTGTGTAGTGTGTGTGTGTAGTGTAGTGTGTGTAGTGTAGTGTGTGTGTGTAGTGTAGTGTGTGTAGTGTGTGTGTTGTGTAGTGTGTGTAGTGTAGTGTAGTGTGTGTAGTGTAGTGTGTGTGTTGTGTAGTGTGTGTAGTGTGTGTGTTGTGTAGTGTGTGTTGTGTAGTGTGTGTAGTGTGTGTGTTGTGTAGTGTGTGTAGTGTGTGTTGTGTAGTGTGTGTTGTGTAGTGTGTGTTGTGTAGTGTGTGTTGTGTAGTGTGTGTTGTGTGTAGTGTGTGTTGTGTAGTGTGTATAGTGTGTGGTGTGTATAGTGTGTGGTGTGTAGTGTGTATAGTGTGTGGTGTGTATAGTGTGTGGTGTGTATAGTGTGTGGTGTGTATAGTGTGTGGTGTGTATAGTGTGTGTGTGTAGTGTAGTGTGTAGTGTGTGTGTGTGTGTTCCCTGACATGAACTTTTGGATTAAATTTATACCTGATTTAAATGGTTAAGGCTCTGGGTTACTGATCGGAAGGTTGGGGTTCGAACCCCAGCACCGACTAGTTTGCCACTGTTGGAAAAATAATCAAATCTCAGACCTGTATTTCTTAACTGTTGTATCTTGTCTATATTTACTTCTTCTCCTGTAACCATAAACATTCCTCTTCTAGATGCCACAGCCGGTAATGGCATTTTGACCAAGGCGACGGTGCCCATCTATGCAACAGGGGTCCTGACATGCTACAACCAGGTCAGATCTTCATATCCACTTTCTCCTCTTTTATACTGTAGTGAACATGTAAATGGTGAAAATCTGATGTATTTATGTTTTACGTCTTTTTTTTTTTTTTTACTTTGGTTTGCAAATTTCTGCATCATTCTGTCCCAGTCGCAAATTGCAATTGCTCTTTTTTTTTTATTTTTTTATTTTTTTAAACCCCCAGGAGGAAGATCGAAAGCTGTTGGTGGGCTTCCTGGAGGACGTTATGACGACTTTGTCACTTTCCCATGCGCCTCTCGACAGTCTAAAAGCTTCCTTCGTAGAGCTCGGGTATGTAAAAGATTTGCAAAACAGATGCGAGACATGAACATGACGCTGTGTTACAGCTACGCGAGGGTTCTTATCTGGTTCTCTGCCGTATTATTTTCCGATAACAGCAAAACAAAATGAATTTGCATTATACTTTTATGTACCACATTATACAACACACATTATACTTTTATACACATTTACAATAGTGCCTGTATGAATTAATCAAAATGTCACATTGTCATAATTTAACATATTGTGATTACGATGTAAAATGCAGTATGTAATAATTCAATATGCAAACGTATTTCTCTGGACTAACATCAAATGATGGTACAATGATCTCATTAAGTTTGTTTGCCTATATTTATTTATTTATTTATTAAAAAAAAAAAAAAAAAAAAAATTGTGACAAACTCTACAGAAATTCCAGACCGTGTGTATTGCTTGTAATAAATTGCAGCCTTTATTGCAGCAAAGGTTCTCAACATTCTCACTTTTTCTCTCTGTTGATGACAGAACAATGTAGCTCATGTAACAGAGAAACCATAAAGACCTCCATTCTGACAACTTTCTCATATTTGAAAAAAATGCAATTCGTGTACAGCCACACTGACTCGAGAATTTATTTTTTATTTTATTTTATAATAATAAAATATAATTTTATGTATGTATGCATTTAAGTTGGAAAAGCATTGCAGTTCCTCTATAATCCTACAGGTGGCACTCTAAACTATTTGCACGTTGGCAGGTAGCACAGCATCCCGTGTGGTAGGAACGAATTATTTGCATAGTTTGTTTAGAATTTGAACAAAGTCAGAAAATAATTATTTGTATTGAATCTGGATATTTGTAAAATTAAGCTTTTACCGAATTGCAATACAGATCGAATCAGTAGCGAGGTATCGCGATATTATTGTATCGGCTGGTCCCTGGTGATTCCCGTCCCTAGAATTTAATATGTCTCTGGATCGTCGAAGGCTAATAATTATCTTGCACTAACGTTGTGGAAATGAATATCAAAAGCAATTAGTTTGTCTTTCCGCCTCGGCTATGAGTCTCTTCATCTCTTTGTTTTGTTTGTTTTTCGTTGTCAAGGCAAACCAAATATGTATATAAATCAAACCGTCATGTCAGTTATTCATTTATTTTTATTTATTAACTTGGCATGAAAAACTTTGTGTTCTCAATGACAAAAAATAAATTATTTTCGTGTGATCCTGTGTTATTTTCAATCTAGCCATTATATTATTATTATTATTATTATTATCATTATCATGCTTATTATTCTATTATATTAGTTGACATAGAGGTGTGTGAGGATGGTGAATAGAGGAGCAAGGAAAACAGTTCGGCTGTCTGGTTTAGGCGACGCCCACTTTGGGTTTAAATCCACATACAGATGTTTGAAGCGCTGAACAGATGCAGACTTTGTCATTGTTTTTTTTTATTGTTCTGCATATTAAAGTTATGAGATTCTGTATTAACATAAATAAATGACGGTATTTATTGCAAGTTAACACTTTTTTGATGCTCATTGTGTCTGTTTTTTTTTAAGTGCGAACCCGGCCTACCACGAGCTGCTCCTGACCGTGCTGTGGTACGGTGTTGTTCACACGTCCGCACTGGTTCGCTGCACTGCCGCGCGCATGTTCGAGGTCAGTCTGCTTTTCTTTTGGTAGAAACTCGCATGCGTTGCAAATTTAGAATAGATTCATTTTAATGTTCCATTCTTTAGTTTAAATGCATTAATTAATGATGTTGCATTATTATTATTATGATTATTATTATGAAGTGAATTGAATGATGGTGCCTTGATGCTGACCCCCCTGTAGCCCCTTCTCTTGCATTGTGCTCCCTGTACACGCCGCTTCACAGAATTCCTAGCAGTGTACCATAGCCGTAGCTTTAAGCGTCCATGTGTGTGTGTGCGTGCGTGCTTGCGTGTCTTGCTCATATCATTCTGAATGGTTTTTCACACTAGTCCTCATTCCATTCCCCTACATTATAGCTGAAAGGTGAAGAGTAAATCAGCCGTCTATCGTTGTAGCGTAGCGCCAAGGGCCTGGCCTTGTACATCTCTTTAATTTAAACCTTTTTTTTTTTGTTTTGTCATTAGTCTGTTGTCAGCTCCTTTTATGTACTTCTTTTGTGTTATTGTTATTCTGTATGTGTGTGTATGTGTGTCAACGCTGCGGTTATTTTGTTACCGTTGTTTTTTCTTTTTGTCCTCTCTCTCTCTCTCTCTCTCTCGCTCTCTTTCCTGTGGTGTTCCATGACTCTCTGCTCGCTCCTTCCATGCGTCCTGTGTGACATCACCCCTGATCTGACCAATCAGCTGTTGGTGAAGGGGGTGAATGAAACCCTAGTAGCTCAGAGAGTTGTTCCGGCACTTATCACTCTCTCCAGTGATCCTGAAATGTAAGTCTCCTCCTGCCTCCGTCATTCACACACCCTCCCTCTGCCTCGGTTTTGCTTGGGAAGCCCTCAATCCGGCTTATTTTTCTGGCCGTCTTAAGAATCTCGTATTACGACTTATGTATGAGCCGCATCTTTTCACAGACGAGAACTCCAATATGTCTCTCTATAGTGATCATTTTTGCTCTTCAACCCCTCACCATCTTACCAACCAAAAATCATATAGTGTACACACTGTTTACTGTGTAGGGTACCATAAGCTAAGGTTCTAAATCATGGTTCTTTACTAGGTACAGAACTACCACTTTCATTATGCTACTCTATATAACTGAAGGCATATAAAAACAATGAAAATTTTATATACAAATTCGAATTTTATTTGTCACATACAGTCATACACAGCACGATATGCAGTGAAATGCTTATACGACCGCCAGTGACCTTAAAAGTAAAAGCTTATTTATAAGAAATAAATATGAATAAAAAAGAAATACAATAGAAAATAAAATTTAGCTAGGTAAAAATAAAGTACAAATATTACTGTACACATAAAAATACAAATATTCTGTGCTATAGAAAAATATAGAAATTACGGAATTTTTTGTGTAAATAAAGAAAAATGACTGGGGGCGTGCAAATATGCATGAAAGTAACTTATTTATTATTTATTATTAGTCATGATTTTTAGGAATTTAAACACAACAGGGCATCCATTTCTTGATTTTTCTTGAATGTTGGGAAATGTAATCTAATATTACTTATTATCATATTGTTATATTATTATATATGTTACATATTATATTATACTCATTATCAGATATAATATTAAACGGATGCTCAAGCTTTACCCGAGGGGTGTTCAAGTCAAACCGGGACTTAAAACTGTCGTAAAACAGATTTTAGAGAAAACTTCAAGCACAGTACTGTGTTGAGACTCTTATTGAAAGGGTGCAAACCATTTAAGGGAAGCCGTACTTCCGTGAATAATGATCCTGGCTGAGGTGGCTTGTAGTGCACTGCTGTCCATGAACGTTCAGTGGAACGCCTGATTGTCGCCAACTCGTGGAAGAGACGCATCTGAATGCGGGAACTGCACACACGATCACACACCGACACCAGGAATTCGGCCACATCCATGGTACAGTCCGGCGGTACGAGCCATTTCCACTTGTTTGGGCCACTAAAGGAGGAGTTCCTGGAAGGTCAGAGTCTCAGATGGAAAGCAGACGGTCCAAATGTGACAATGGTATCCAAGCTTTAGTGAAACGCTGGAATACATGCTTTAATGTAGCAGGGGATTATACAGAGAAATAAAGGGAGTAGTGCGCAATCAAAAGTCCCGGTTTGACTCGAACACTGCTGGTACACATGTTAATTTTTGGCTTTGTTTTCTACAAAAACAAATGTTTAAAAATAGATCTTTATCTGCTAATAGAACTAGACTGTTTACCTTAGAAAAAATAAACAATAAACAAGTCTTGTCTGTGGTAATCCTACATATGCTTCCACTGTGATTAGACTGGATTGGATGTCACATCAAGACTTGATCTAAAAGATCACAAAAATATATATATTTTTTTTCTAAATTTCTAAAAAAAATAGCTCTATCTGGGCTTACTTCTGGGCTTCCCTGATACAACCCAGGCTTGAAGGAACCAACATTTTTTTTTTTTTTTTTTTTTCACACATGTCTGGTACTAACTCATTCATCTAGCTTGATCATCACTAACCGCCACTGGCTTGTAGCAGCAGCATGTCCTACTCATCTCTCCGTCTGTCCGTGTGGCTCCTGGCATGTTCGCCCCTCCTGTACTCGGGTCCAAAACCATAGATCCCCTTCCTCCTCCTCCTTTCTGCCCCCCCCCCCCCTCTCTCTCTCTCTATCTCTGTCTCCAAGTCCTTGCCGTGATAGGTCCTGGGCCGTGTGTGTGTGAGTGTGTTTGATGCCCCCGTCTCTCTTTTGCATCTGCCCGGTTTGCAGCTGATCCTCCGAGGCATGAACGAAGCCTTAATTGACAAGCGGGTAGCCCCGGCCCTTATAACCTTGTGCAGTGGTCCCGAATTGTGAGTTAAACCCAGCCATGAGATATTTTAACACCAATATCCTGTCTCTTCATTCTCTTGGTTGGATATCTTTCATTTTATTCATCATGATTGTGTTTTTTTTTCTCTCTCTCTCTCTGTCTTTTCATAATAGTGTTGTAGTTTCCATATTGTCATTGGCATGATCGTCTGACATTATCCATCCTTGCTTACCACATATTCCATACATGTGATCAGCGGTTGTGTTGGGTTGATGGTTCATTGGATCTTTATTGGGTAAAAGGGTTGTTGTTTGTTTTGATGGCATGCCTAAATTGTTTTTTTTTTTTTTAATGCTTGCAGCTCTGTAAGGATTTCCACGATCCCGGCATTTGGAACCATTATGGAGACTGTAACACAGAGAGAGGTAATGATTTCCTGCTCTAAACAATCCCATAGCGTTGCACTTGGCTTAGAAAATGTTTGTACCTTTTCATTTCATCACCCTTTGTTTAATTCCGTGTCTTTTTCAGTTGCTGGAAAGAGTGAAGATGCAGCTGGCTTCTTTTCTGGAAGACCCGCTTTATCAAGACCAGCATTCTTTACACATGGAGATTATTAAGACGTTCGGCAGAGTGGGCCCCAACGCCGAGCCCAGGTTTAGAGATGAGTGTAAGTGCGGTGCGATGACCTCTTCGAGATGTTCTACAGTACGTTGGTGCTGAATCTGCAGACTTGCTTAGCGGTAAAAAAAAAGCACAATCTGTCCTTGTCTCCACAGTCGTTCTTCCGCATTTGCACAAGCTGGCTTTGGGGAACAACATGCAGACGGTGGAGAACAAGCGCATGGACATTGCAGGCCAGCTGTTTGAAGCCTACAGTGCTCTGTCCTGCTGCTGTATCCTTTTCCTGTCATTACGAGGAACTCCCAACGATCTCACACTTCTTTAACCTTTCACTTCTGTATTTCTGTTCTGGGGTTGCATGTGTTACTATTGTACTTATCCTATAAGGTTGCAGTGCCTGCAGTTGTAGCAGTTTGGGATTTGAACCTTAATATGAAAGAACCATTTTTGAGCCCCAAAAGCAAGATCCTTCATCCTTAGATCATTGGTTTAGAATTTCTTTGAGGTAAAAGTGTCTCGAAATGAATGACTGTAAGTAGAACCACAATTCCGACAGTTGGAAACTACAGCGGAATAACAGTGAAAGTTTCTACCAAAGGGGGAATAGTTCAGATTTTTTCAAGTCTGTCTTAAATCTAAATTGAGGTGAATATAAGGACATTCCCATACATAGGTCTTGATCCTTAGTAAGTTGTAAGTGGAACGCTAGAGCAATGTAAGTAATCAGGGCCAAATTGCACGACCTTCATTCAATGCAAAAATGCATTTGAAGTTCAGCTGAGACTCAAATTATATGAATATGAAGCTTCTGCAGGCTCGCTCAGCTAGGTCGAGTGGATATCTTTCAAAGTTGCTTTTAGTAACGGTACGAATTGAGCTCGGCCAATCAGCTCTCTCTGGGTCCCCGGCTGCAGGAAGCTACAGCATCACAAGGGACTCAAACTTGCGATCCCCGGATGATAGGGTGATCACTTTAACACTGACGTTCTGGGGAAAGAAGCCTAAAACTTTCACTAATTACACTATAGAGTTTAGATTCCGTAAAGATTCCAACTCGAAGCTTCATATGCGTCTCAGGTGAACTTTGGAAGACATTTTTGCATGGAACAAGGGTTGTGCAATTTGGCGCCGATTACTTGCATTGTGCTCTGGGTGACAAACGTCATGGTCAGTGTGCAGAGCAGGAACATTTATAAAGACCATTACTTATGCTAACATGCTCATTTGAAAGAACTTAAGCTTTTTACTGATTTTTGAGACACTCACATGTGGCACCCACGGGACAGTTTCCTCCATGAAACTCGGCTCCTCTGTAAAACTTGGACAGATCATGTTGTCCTTCTCTGTTCTTGAGACTTGTTCAACTATGTTAAATAGACTGGAGGTTCTGTGGCTGACGCGGCATCTCGGCCTGTCTCTCTCTCTCTCTCTCTCTCTCTCTCTCTCTTTTTTTTTTTCTTTCTCTCTGTCGGCCCTTTCACCTCTTCCAAGCACTGCGTCGTTTTTAAAATGTTTACGTGTCACGTTGGCAGGGAACGAAAGCAAATAAAAACCTCAGCCATTTCTGGATGGCAAATTGCAGGGTGGATGGTGAAACGCTGCGCTGCCCGCTCTCTGATGTTGCGGTGGCCAGTGAGAGCCTGGGGATCGGCCCACTGCTCTGGTTTCCCAGCACACATGCCTATGTGTAGGTGTTTTTTTTTATTATTTTATTTTTTAATTCTTTTTTCCCCCCCCAATCTGCTTTCCTTGTCTCTTTTTTTTTTTTCTTTCTCTTCTACATCGTGTCATTTTCTCACTCGTAGCATTTACGTCCTTGTCAGTTAGTCTGTTTTATTTCCTGTGTTCTTATCTCTTCTAATCCGTCTATGTGTTTGTCTCCTGTCCTCCTTCTCTCTCAATTTTCTTTCCCCCGTCTCGCGTTGTGTCACATGGGTGACTCTTAACCACAGTGGGTAGTGTGTGGGAGATCTGTAAGTCTTGTTTTGTGGTGTTTCAAGAGACGACCATCTTGTACTCACCAGCTGGTTTATAAGACCCTCCTTCAACATAGAACAAAGGGATCTGCTTTTATAAGGACCACCTTGGATTTTTTTGGTGTTAGTATTCCTAAGAACTATTGAATATTCAAATTAATGAGCTGGGTATCTGGTAAGGCAGGGGTCATCAAGTGGTGGGCCGTGGTCTGGATGCGGGCCCGGCAAAATATTTCACAAGACACGAGTCTGGGAAAAAAATACTGTAGTAAATCAGAACTTATCATACTGATCATTTATCAAGGCAGATCCGCTGTTTTGTGCAATTATATCTGAAAGAAGAGACAAGAAACCACTGTGGTTACACTTAATTATTTTATTTATTAAGCTATGACCACAGATTATCATATAGAGGCCACAGGGTTGTGCATCAACTATATGTATAGTATAAAGATGATAAAGATTATGGGTTTCCCCTCCAAAAGTATTCAAACCTCTTGAACTTTTCCACAATTTGTCATGTTACAACCATAAACGTGAATTGATTTTATTGGGATTTCATTTAATGGACCAACACAAAGTGGCCCGTAATTGTGAAGTGGAAGGAAAATGATGAATGGTTTCCAAAAAATGTAGAAAAATAAAAATCTGAAAAGTGTGGCGTGTGGTTGTATTTAGCCCCCTAACTAAAGTCGCCTAATAAGTAAATCGAGTCCACCTGTGTGAGATTTCATCTCAGTATAAATACAGCTGTTCTGGGAAACCCTCAGAGGTTTGTTAGAGAACATTACAGAGCAAACAGCACCACGAACACATCAGACAGGTCAGGGATAAAAGTTGTGGAGAAGTTGAAAGCAGTCTTAGGTTATATAGCTTTGAACATCTCATGGCGCATCATCCGAAAATGGAAAGTGTATGCAAGTGTACCAAGACATGGCCGTCCACCTAAACTCACAGACTGGACAAGGAGAGCATTAATCAGAGAAGCAGCCAAGAGGCCCATGGTAACTCTGGAGGAGCTGTGGAGATCCTCCAGAGTTACCTGGACAACTATAAGTTGTGCACTCCACAAATCTGGCCTTTATGGAAGAGAGAGCCATATGAAGTCCTGTTTGCACTTTGCGACAATCTACGTGGAATTGCAAATGGAACTTACTGTGGCTTTCTTTCAACAAATTAAAAAAAAACATTTATCATTTTCCTTCCACTTCAACTTCCACGTCCTCTATTTACTAATTAGATCACTTCTGAAGACAGTTGGTTTTTCAAGGCACTGTACGTATAGAACTACCATGAATGAAGTAGTGCTAGTAATATGTGAAAGCCACTTGTATAACATAAGAGTCTAATACTAATATCACTATATCCAGTTACATCAAGTCATGTGACTTGACATACAGTATGACTTTTTTTTTCTTCTTTTTTTTACCTTGCGTTATTCTGCAATATTTTCCGTTTTTTTCTTAACTCTCACTTCTCAGTTATTTCTGAAGAGATCATGGTAAATCATTTTCTTCCTGGTCTGAGGTGTCTGAGAACCGACATGGAGCATCTTTCTCCAGAACATGAGGTAGGACGGACACTAGATGCACCCACCCCCAAATCACTCCATTTTCAGCTCCTTTCTAAAATACGAAGGGCGTTCGAGTCAAACCGGGACTTATTGAATGTGCAGAAAAACAGAGCGTACCAAAACCATTTATTTCTCTTTATAATACTCCTGCTATACTAATGCACTTATCGCAGTATTTCACTAGTGCTTAGATTTCGTCAAGATAGAAAAAATTTCTCAGTACTCCAGAGGCATGATGGGACTGCCTGCTTCACACCAGAAATTCCCTTAATGGCCAAAACGTATGGAAAAAGTCTTCATTCAAAAAAAATGTCATCACAATTCCCGGTTTAAATCAAGCTCACCCAGAATTTACCTTAAACCATGTGCAATGCCACACAGACGGGCTTCTTAGACCTCACCTCAAGCTGGAACGTTTGTGCAAATAAAAAAAGCCGTCCGAAAGCATTCGCCCTGTCGTCAGGGGATTGGATTCAAGTTTGCATTCTAATAATGCGTTTGGAACCAAGAGGGAAAAGTTGGCCGTGCTTTTTGGGTTAGAAGACTGGAAAACTATTGACACTACCCAGTCATGAGCATCTGTGAGCACGAGTTTGAGGAAGAGTGTGGATTGAGCTTTGCTTCATGTGTATCTTGCACTGCTTTATGAGCAACAGTGTTAAAAGATTTAACCGGTCTGCTTTTAATGTCTCACACATACCTGGTAGTTGTGGGTGGGAATTGATGGGTGACGAAATTTGGGTGAAAAAGTGGGAGTAAAAATGAAGTATGTTAAATATGATTGACTTCAATTATGTGAATGTTAAGGTATTGTTATGCATGTAAAAGTATCATGTCTTGGTTGATGAATTGCAATACAAAATTCCTGAACTATCCCTTTAACTCTCCGAGACCCTCTTACAAGTCTCAAGTCTTTTGTGTAGTAGTAAACCTCAGTGTCATGAGACATTTCAGTTATCTTCAGATTATTGTATTTTCCCATCTTCGCAGACGGTAATTTACATGCATCCATGTTTTCTGATTTTTTAATATGCCTACTAATGCCCAGCTGATGTGTCGCTAAAGCCCAGGCCACATGGTGTCAGACTTCCCAGCAGTGCTCTAATTTTACTCTGCCGCTCTGTTCTCGTCTCTCCGCCAGGTTATTCTCAGCTCCATGATTAAGGAGTGCGAGCTGAAGGTGGAAAACCGCGCCATGGGAGAGGCACAAGGGTGAGCGCTTGTCGTCTCGTCTTCCTCTCTATGTGTCCATTCCTGTTTTCTTACCATCTTAAAAGCCCTAATCTGTCCGTTTTTTTTTGTTGTTTTTTTTTGAGGTCACAGTAAATATCATTTCATAGTATTAAATTATAGTAGTTCCAAGGCATCCAAAAAATTTTTTTTAAATGATTCAGCTTTAATATTGGAAGAAATAAGACATAATTGTGAAAAGGATATCAATTCGCATAAGTCACAGTTGCAAATAAGTCAGTTTTATTGGTTTCAGGCTTCTGGAGCCTAGCGTTGGTGACTCCAAATGTCTCTGAGGTTACCAATCAGCCGTGAATGCCTTTGGCACTGATACTTGTGATTATGGCAAACCAACTATGTCTATATTCAAGCCTTTGGCTTCAGGCAGTACAGTGTCTTGTCTCACTTTCTGCAAACTTGTCTTTTGTGTTCGTGATTTTTATCAGTGCATCTCTGTTGTAACGGAAAACATGCTACTTCTACAATTGAAAACATGTTCTAGGAAACATTCGCTCTAAATTAGTATCCCAACAGTTATTGTGTTAAAGGTAAAAAAATCTAATTTGCATGATTTCCCCTTTTCCCAATTGCACTCATTTAGCCATGACATAGAACCGCTGTAGTTACTACATTGAAAAAGTACTCTACACCCAATTTGTTTTTCCACACACAACAAAACTACCTTTAACCTAACGAGAAGCCATGTTACATCTCGAGTGATGATCCGTTGAATAGATTTTTCAATGATGAAGCTAAATTTATGGACAAAAGTATTTGACCAAACCTGCAATGGTATTGTATCCAAATACATATATTTCAATAAGAAGTTGGTCCCCCTTTTGCAGCTTTAACAGCTTCCACTCTTCTTGGAAGGCTTTCCACAAGTTTTTGGAGTGTTTCTATGGGAATCGGTACCCATTCATTCTTTGTGAGGTCAGGCACTGATGTTGGACAAGAAGGCCTGGCTCACAATTTTTGTTCCAGTTCATCCCAATGGTACTTGATGGGGTTGAGGTCAGGGCTCTGTGTTAGGCCCAATCAAGTTCTTCCACAACGAACTCATCAAACCATGTCTTTTATAGTCCATGCTTTGTGCACTGTCATGTTGGAATAGAAAGGGACCTTCCCCAAACTGTTGCAACAAAATTGGAAGCATAGCATTATCATAGCATAGCATTATCATAGCATAGCATTATCCAAGATGTCTTGATCTTGGTATTAAGATATGGAGAAGGGGCCTGATTAAAACACCTGAATTTACAGATTTGGCCAAATATTTTTGTCCATGTAGTGTATTTTAAAGCTGTTATGTGAGATTTTTTTTATTAATCCCATACGATTTCTTAGCTACATCATCATGAATTCAGCTAATCAACAATCAACTATACACCACAGCGCTGTTGAGTTTTTCAATCTGCTTAGTTAAAGGGGATTGATTATATTAAGTTTATATTAGGCCTTTCAATAGCAACGAGACATTTCTAAGAACATTTTACTGTACAAAATCAAACGCTAAAAACAAAAGCGATTTTCAAAATCTACAGTAGAGACAGGTAGTCCCCAGATTTTTCCCTGATTTGTCTCCCTAATTTAGTTATAGCCAATTCCCACCCGTCTCTCTCTCTCTCTCTCTCTCTCTCTCTTTCTGTGTTAGGGCACTCTCCCACCAATGTGACAGATTCGTAAGAGGGAAGTGGAAGACTATCACGTGCTTCTTCCGAGACACGTGACGCCAAAGCGATATCCTCCCCTTCCACTTTCACAGATGCCCATGATTGGCTAGTCTCGCCATGATTGATGTGAGAGTGCGGGTATGCTATCCCTCCCCCTACACCCCTCCATCCCTCCCCCCCCAAAAAATTTGAGAGAGCATGACGAACCTGCTCTCTAGATTCCCAGTTAGAGACGGCTGAGGACTAGGAGAGATTGTACCAGTCAGGAAGTTTTCCACCATATGAAAGTCTTTAGGACAGAGAACTTTCTAGTGTGACTTGCTGCATTTTCTTATCATATAAACTTCCATTGATAAAAAAAAAACATGATAAAGGGGAAAGGCTGTTTCTAGCTATAATGTAAGTAATAACGGGAACTAACCAGTCGTGAGGAAGTTCCACGTCATTAAATGTAGCTATAAGTGCATAAAAGGTTTTTAAAATGTATACATTAGAGCAGTGCGATTTAATTGATTTTTGCAATTTTTATTGATCTTTTGTTGATCGATTTAGTTAAATTGAATGGGAGGGCAGAATTGACAATTCCATTCAGAATTGACTCACCCATGTAAAACTATATAGGTAAACTTTCAAATGTTAAATACTCTAAAATTTACGGGTAGAAATTTTCTTAGAAATAGAATTTTTTTTTGTGTTGTTTTTCATTAGAAAATAGAAATCACTTTCATCTTTGGCTAAAACAAGAGTATCACTTCTTTTTCTCATATTGAATTTAAAGGTGGTTTGTGCAAAACTGCCGCCTGCTGGGCCGGTAGCGCAGAAGGACAAAAGATTAACACTTCTTACAAGACGTGACATTTTTAAAACATCTACATCGAATTATATTACATACTGTATATTAGATGAGTAGCTTTTAATACTGAAAGTTGAAAAATGAAAATATGAAATATAACAGCTTGAGACCAATCAGACAATAAACGTCAGTGATATTCGATTGATTTGAATAAAAAAAAAAAAATTCAATTCCCAGGAATGGAGTTGAATCGGTATGATTCACATTTCTAATATCGATGATTAGTATTTTCTTGGAGAGTTGTACTGCACAATTTAGTCAGTTGATTTGTGGTCATTATTTTTATTTTTTTTGCTTTTTCCGACATGCATCTTGAAAGCATGATTGCTAAACTCTTCAATTTTATTTGTATACCGCTAACTCTTGAATCGTGACCATGATATTCGTTTGCATAATAGTAGAATTTAATTTGGCATTGTGATCTACTGTTCATGCACTCTGCGTTCTGTTCAGGCTGCATTCCCTTTGCTGTTTGTTTTTTTTATTGTATACAGTACATATTATATCGCCTGGGTCATTAAGCATTATGTGGTGCTTTTTTTTTTATTATTATAATTTTTTTTGCTCCCTCAATAACAATAATATGTTTGGTTTTCACATGGCTGCATATCCAGCACAAGAGACTCTTCCTGTAAAGTTAATGTAGCAAAACGGAAACCCAGCAAAAAAAACAGTGCTAAGCATAAAATTTTTATATCTGCATGTTTATGTGCTTATTTATTTACATTTTGTTTACATTTGTTTTAGGTCCATGTCCATCGCAGCGAGTCTGGTGGGAGAAGACGCAAAGACCAAGTTCCTGAGTAAGATGGGTCAGCTGACCACGTCAGGTGCCATGCTGGCCAACGTTTTCCAGAGAAAGAAGTGAATGAGTGAGTGCTGCTGGGGAAGTTTCCCATGAGCCTCTGCTGTCTGGGACCTCCTACTTGAGGAAATCTGCCTTCATTTCGTTTTTTTTTTTTTTTTTTTTTTAAATAGGCTGTTTTATATCATATTTATGTCTTAAACCTCCAAAGAAAATTGCACTGCTTTTTTTTTTTTCATTATTGAAATTTTATTTTGCGTCACTACGAGATTCTTGTTTCTTCCCTCTATTGTTTTTTTTTTTTTTGCTTTCTTTGTTAAATCTATTACGGGGAAAAAAAAACCCCACACAGATTCCCTCCCTGTCTTGCGCTCCTTCACGTGTTGCAGTGTCTCTGAAAGGTGTTTTCTATAAGTGTGTGTAATGAATTTCTTTCTCCTTTTGGGTATGCGCAATCCATAAATAACTGTATAATACACTGAGAAGCAACATACCTGTATCCTGTATATTGGAAATTGGTGTCATAATAAAATAAAATAAAAATAAAAAAGTGAAGGTTGTGTAGTTGTATAAATGTTGGTGTGGTGTGTGTGATATGATCTCAGCGGGCAGGTGTTCTAATAATGAACAGTAATAAACCCTTTCTGTTGGCGGACGGGTTCAAAGTTCACGAGCTCTCGGCCGGCGCTCTCCCTTGTAAAGGCATTCCTTCTGTTCCTCAAGGATAGAATTTGCATATTGTAGTTAATCGTTAACATTTATCCCTGATTAGTAAATTCACTGACTTATTTATTTCTCCCACCCAGGAATATTTGCATAAAAATAAACTTTGCTCTCTCCCATTTTCATGGATTTCTGGGTGCGGCTCGACAACTTAAACACGCACCGATCAATCACGGACTCCTTAATGTACAGGTCTTTTTTTTTTTTAATAAGCAGTAGTAAGTGTGTGGAGATGGAATAAGCTAAGGGATGTCTTAGTCATGAGTGCACTGTGAGTCAGAAGTCAGGACCATTTCCAAGGCAAGCGAGTGTGAGAGAGGTGGAGAGGGTGCACGAACCACAGGAACATTTCTGTTTTCTTAATCTATAACAAGATTTTAATTATTTTTTTACATCAGAAAAGATTGATATTCATGTCAGCAGGTGGCAAAATATGGCGACAAGAGCAGTGAAAAATATAACCACTATAACAAGTGGGTGGAAATGGGACTCCTGAACAACATTAACTTTAATAAATAAATAAATAAAAAAAGCATGTCATTATGGTCTAAATTGTGCTGTAAACATTTACTCATATTGCTACACAAAAAAAAAATACTTTTATATGGGTAAACCATACCACGCAATTAAGTACAAGTTGTCTTTGTAAAATATTTAAATATAATAATGCTCATCATAATTTAAAGGTAACTTTCATGCATGTTTGCAGGGAAACGATGAACAACACAAGGAACAAATGTTCTACGCATGAGAGACAATCGGGTACTGTTCAGTACTCGTTTTTTTTTTTTTTTTTTTTCTGATAATGTGTAATACATTCATTGGAATTTCCCTTTTCTTTATTGTATACACTTTAACCTCATGTTATGAAGCAGCTATCTAATAAATCTTTTGACTCCCGTCAAAACAAGAAAGCAAATCAAGAATCTTCACGAAGTGAAAAGTATATTTGTTCTTCATGCAACAACAACAACAAAAAAAACAAAACTCTAAACTGTACAACTTGTACAACTGTCCCCTTTTTACCTGGGCAGCCAGGGAATGTGATTTGCATGCGGTGTTGTGCAATTCTTTTTAAGGTAAGAGAGCACCGACAAGGAAAAAAAAAAAAAAAAAAAAAGCCAAGTCTCTCAGCACTTTGGATGACAGTTATTCAAATCAGGTAATAATGGTTTCGCAGGAGGAGCTGAAGCGTGTGTGAAGGACAGTGCCCCGGGCTGAAAGACCTGGGAAGAGCAGTTCATTAAACTCTGGACTGGAAGGGCCCCTATCCATGGTGAAAGACAGGTGCAAAGCAAAGGCAGGTGGCAGGTTTACGAGATAAGGGTTGAGTTCGAGTTTTATCTCTTTCATCTACCGTTTGTGAAGGGTTATGATATTAAAGACAAAAAAGCCTTTGTGAGAGCTGGAATAAGGTGTTTCGACATGTGGGCTTGGACTGCTTAAATGAGGTTATTTTAATTGTTTCTAATAGGGGCGACTGTAGCAACTTGTTTGCAACTAGTGAAGATTATGGAAGTTTTAAAACAGGCGCAAAAGGACGTACGGGAAAAGAAACCGTTTTTTTTTAACTACTTTATCCACCAGAATGGTTTGATGATTGTCCAGAGTTCCAGAAATGTTGGCGCTCTATTGCAATAAAGTGGTTTGAAACAACACATTTTTTTATACCATTTATCTTCGAAATGTTTTGGACAGGAACGTGACGAATCCGGAGCCTGCCCTGGGAACAGAAGAATTCCCCCAGATGCGACGCCATTCTATTGCAGGGTACATACACACACCCACACCCACTTTCCCTCCTATGGGCAATATGCACCAATCAGGCATAACTGTACAATGCAAAGCATTAAGCCCAATATTATGGAAATGTAGGTTCCCCTAGTGCTGCCTGGGCAGCTCTGGCCACTCTGGGCATGATTCCACAATAGCGGTGTGCTGGCGTGTCTGGCACCAGGATGTTAGCGACGGATCCTTTGGGTGCTGTGGGTTGCAGAGTGGGGCCTCCGTGGATTGGACTTGTTTGTCCGGTGCATTCCATGGATTCTCGATCAGATTGGGATCTGCAGAATTCGGAGGCCGGATCAACAAACCTGAACTCTTTGCACTGGGTGTTCTGATGCCTTTCTATCTATGGCCAGATTCGACTTTTTTGGGTGATTTGTCCTGCAATGGCTTTTCTGTGGAATCTGACCTGACACAAGGCTATTGGTGAGCCTTGGGACCCCATGATCCTATCACTACTTTACTGGTGTGTAATTGGTGATCGATGTTATTCACTTCAACTGCATGTGGTCATAGTATTTTAGTGTAATTTAGCATACAGGCAAGTTTTTTAGGAGATAAGACTAAGTTGGAGAACCTGGAGAAACCTGTGAACACCATGCAAAACTCTATACAGTCATGAACAACAGCAAAATCGAACCACCACCCCCTCAACAAACTGTAAGGATATACAGTAGATCCCGAGCTCGGCGTACTTTTGGTATGTAGTTTTGTACCTTGGTTTCTAGCCATCCACCTAAACATAAAGGTAGGTATGCTTAATTGTTCCCAGGTTTTAATAACGGTGTCATAAGTGCCGGATGTACACAATCCATGTGTCATGTACAGTAAAAGATGGACTTCCCATTCATGGTGTATTCCTTTCTCATACTGTGTTTCTGGGATGAACTTCGAAGCCAGTAACCAATCAATGCTAGGAAAAATTCCTACATAACATTCTCAGGTACGGATTATAATTGCATGCTTATTCACGACATACTGTAATATAATTTCCATTGCATTTTAGATTCAGCTCATTTTACCGTTTTAATAATGATAGGAATAGAATAAAAGGTGCATAATGTACTTCATCGGTTAATAATTTTACTCGCAATAAACAGTTATGTTTTTTTTTTTACAGTCTGATATGTACGCATTGCACAATATCGCTAACATTATATGCAACCCTTCAGGATGTGGAAGACACAAGGACATTATTTCCACTTATTTAGTCTACCTGTCAAAATCTCTCTTTACCACAAACATAACAACCATGCAGTTCCAGAGATCTATTTTCTCCTCAAGTGTGTTTCAGGCCCTCCTGATCTTAATAATATTTTGCATAACAGCATTAATATATACTAGTTGCCTGTATATTAAATATAGACAATTACCGTAAATGTGGGATATACAGTAACTAATATAAATCCCACTACCCTATAACTACAAAATAAAAATAACAACAAATTCCATTTGCATTTAAAAAGTTTTCTTTCCCGGAATTTGCCAGTAATAGTGCATGTCTGCATTAAAAAGAAATGCTATTAATAATATTACATAAGCTGACATTACTTATGTTTGGATTAAATGCATTCATGCAAATGTAAGCGGTGAGTGAAAGTGTGTTGTAATTTCCACTACTGTAACATCATAAAAAGTCTTGGATTACCTGGATCCCTATTTTTATAGTTATGACTAACTGACTGGCCGTTTGTTGTAAAAGCCCAAAACTTTTTCAAGGATTTATACAATATGTTAATAAAAAGTAATTAAGATAATGTGTGCAAAAATCATAACAATGTGCTCAGTCGTCTCTCGTCTCCAGGGTGTGAGGTTTAAATCTCACCTCCGGTCTACAATATCTGCATGGAGTTTGCATGTTCTCCCCAGGCTTTGTGGGTTTCCTCTGGGTGCCAGGTTTCCACCAGCATTAGGTAATTAGTTTGAGCTAATTGGCGTTTGCCCATAATGTATGATTTGGTGTGTGAGTGTGTGTGAGTGTGTATGAGGTATGCCCGCCATGCACCCAGATTTTTCTGGGATAAGCTTTAGGCCCACAGTGATCATACACTGGATAAGATAATGGAAGGATGGTGTATACAAGTATGTGTGTGTACTACAGTATGTAATGGATCGGCACACCATCCAGGGTGTATGCCGCCTTGTGCCCTAGGTTTCCCCGGATAAAGAATAAAGCAGTATAGACTGCAAGTGAGTGAGTCATGTGGTGTTAATGTTGTGGCTGATAAATGTAAGCAAGTCTAGTATAACTCTTTTTTTTTTTTTTAATAGTTTTTGTTTCTTTAGTGCATAATATAGTAAATATGGTGCATTTTTCTTTCAAAAAAAAAAAAAAAAAAACACCCTCCAGCAGGCAGGGCACCAAAAGGTGGACCGATCATTATTTGCATACATTTACATCGGACCAATAGCAAAGCATTTCAGTAGGGAGTCCACCCATGCACCGCTGCAGCCACGCCCACTTTCCGCTTTGCCCCTCCCTTTTGGCTTGCAGGGTTGTGTACTGTAGTTATAGCTGTTAGAGCTGAAGAGTTTGTACAGAGAACTTCTGAGTGTGAAGAGTGCTGTATGTAAAAGGAGCTGAACATGCTTTAAGGGTTTCCTGTCACATATATACACGCACACGGAGCACTGTGAGTTTTTCCGAGAACGAAAAGAAAAAAAATATTAATCCTACTTTAATAGTCACTCTTTATATACTACAAATCATGAGAGCATACTTCTCCACCAGTTGGATATTTCGAGGCTGGATATACTGCCTGATCTTTGCCTTATGCATCCAGGTAAGATTCTTGTTTTGATTACAAACTGGATGTCAGGATCATGTCTCGTGCACGCTCTGATACATATATGATACTGTATGTTTGATGATTTGGTTTGTTCTGACGAAGCTCATAAAATTCAGTTGATGTTTATTGGAGTTAAAGTGTTAACTCTAGAGGAGGGTGAAATCTGAAATCTGTTTGCACACTGTTTTACTGGAAGCAGTGGATGTTGGTTTACATCCAGATCCCACACCGCAAGCTGTAAATGAGTCCAGGCATCCTCAGAGCATACTTTCTGACTTTCGTTTCTTCTCGTTTTTCTGTTTAAGAAATCTGTCTGAACTTTAATCCAGACTCTGGCTATTTATTTTTCGACCAAGTCTGAGAGGAACTTGACATGTGGAAGTGCTTCTTGGCATTAGTGTGTGTGGGAGGTGTGTGGGTGGATGTTCAACCCTAGGGAATGTTTTTTGTGATTTTTTTAAAACATTTTTTTGTTTTAATAATGGCTGCATAATTTTTTTTTATTTGTTCTATTAAACTAGGGGCGACCCAGTGGCGTAGTGGTTAGCACTGTCACCTTGCACCTCCAGGGTCGGGGGTTTGATTCCCTCCTCATTTCTGTTTGCATGGAGTTTGCATGTTCTTGGTGAGTTTCCCCCGGGTATTCTGGTTTCCTCCCACAGTCCAGAAGCAGGCAGATTAGGCTAACTGGCATTTCCAAATTGCTCGTAGTGTGTGCGATTGACAATTGGGCGTCGAGCAGGCAACCCGACCCCTTAAGTAACTGTCACAGAAACAACGGATTTATCTCCAGGGTGGGGAGTATCCGTCACCCGATGTGCCGGCACGGGGACCGAACTATCCCTATTCCACCACCTATTAAAGTAGGAGGTCTAAATCATTTTAAAAATGCTAAATAAATTCTATTATTGTCAGATTTATCACATGAACACTATTTATGTATACAATAATACTGTGATTTTTTTTATTTGAATCCTAAAAGTTTTTTTTTATTTTTTTTTATGAACATTCCACTTTAGGAACTTATACAAGTCTACTGTTTTTGAGTTATTGAGATTTGAAATGGCGGCACAGTGTCTTAGTGGTAAGCACTGTTTGCCTTTGCACCTCCAGGTCCTAGGTTCGATTCCCATGTCGGTTCTGTGTGCATAAAGATTGCATGTTCTCCCTGTGCTTGGTGGGCTTCCTGCAGGTTCTTCAGTTTCCTCCCATAGTCCAAAAACATGCAGATTAGGTTAATTGGCGTTCCCAAATTGCCCTTAGTGTATGAAAGTGTCACTTACTTTTTGTACTACTGTACCATGGTTGTACAAATTGGAATAAATACAATGGTCAACACTGGCTTTTCTGTAGAGGTTTCTAGATGGATGGATGGATGGATGGATAGATGAATAGTAGATGGAGATTTGGAGTAAACTCACTTAAATTAAATGACCAGTTCATAGCAATATGATAATTTAATTATCATAAAATGTGGTATGGCATGATGTGATTTTTACTGTTGCAACTAAAGAAACAAATCTCAGAGACCTCACTTTAGAACCACTGCTTTAAAGCGTTATAAAGAAAAAGAAGAAAAAAAAGCATGTGATCACTTTACAACATCAACTAAAATGACCGTGCCGCTATCCCCGTTATCCTCTTTCGACACTGCTTTTCAGTTTGATGCCCCTATCTGATAAAATGTACAGTAGGAAAGAATCTACTTTGCATGAACCTGTCAATTTACGCATCCCGCTGTAAAGATAAAACTGTCCCTCGGAAATCCACATGGCTATTGGAGAACAGACATTAGGATGATCTATAAAAAGAACATTGTTACAATATATACCTCATCTGAGCTGTCACTTCAAAGGCTTACACAGTTACATAAACTGATATACATTCATTTCATTCGGTCACTGAATTGCTGGGTAATTTGCTTATCTCAAGCTCGCCTGAGGGAGAAGCGTACGAGCAATGCTTAACGTTGCATCACAGACCTGCGGGTCTCAACTTGTGCTCGACAGAAGGGACCAGATTAGTACGTGGAGGCTTGTGAAGGGGAATGAGAACGTTTAAGTCAAACTAACGTTTTGTTTTGACACGTTTTAGTGCTTACAGGTTGCACCTAGCAAATTCAATTAGTCCTTACTTTGTGCTGTGCAAAATCTGTGATAAAACACACAACCTGCCCTGTATTGATAGACGCGGCTTTAAATAAATCACCTTGCCAGGTGAAAACTTTTACCGTAGCAGTTATGCAAACTCTGTGGTTGGAGGAAAACTGGTTTTCAAAATGTACCATGTTGTTTTTTGCAACAGTGATGGACATGACTGAAATACAGTCACACAAAAGAGGTTCAATATGACAAACAAAACACCCCCTCACTTTCTCTCTCTCTCTCTCTCTCTCTCTCTCTCTCTCTATCTGTCACAGAAGAAACATGGCACCCAGTTAGTAACTTGAGATTGATTTTCCATTTTGGAACCCAACTGATTGAAATGATATAGCGGTTTCTGGGAGGACAGAACTCGACACGGTTGAATGCTCGTACAACGGTCGCAGTTGTATGCTTATTTTCCAACATGTAATTATTCAGGGCGTCACTGACCATGTTCTTATATATTTAGTCAATGAAAATATTTCATGTCGCTTGTTATACCCTGATAGTTGGATGCAAAAGGACTAGAAATGAGTTCTGGACATTCCTTTGGGTTTCCTGTCTCCTTTCTCATACATTGTTCGAGTCCAAGCTCTGTAACCACACAGACAATGGAACATGTCTCTAAGCATCCTTATAATATCATAGCATAAAACACACAGTTGGACAAGAGTGGGTGTTCTATCGTATGTACAGTATCAGTCAAACATCTGGACAAACTGAGTTAACTTTTTCCATAACATTTAATCAAAATGAGACATTATTTCATTAGTTGTTAAAATAAAAATCTTTTTAGAAGAGGTAAAAAAAAATATTTTTAAGAAACACTCCAAATCTGGGTGACGTGTAGCTGTGTAGAAGGTGCCATGGTTGAGGAATGTCCAAATCGTCATCATTAGAAATACCGCATAGAGTTTAACATACTGTATAATGTAGTTTTTTATTGTTTTATTTTTATTTTAACTCTCAATTCCCACCCACAGAACAGATATGACCCAAAGGATTAGCACATGGTTGTTCCCAGATATCGGAAGCCAGCCATGACGTTTTTTGGGTTCAGAGAAATATCTCAGATGAAAGTGCTATCTGCCCTCTTCAACATACATGAGCTCACAGACACGCCGCGACTGGGTAATCTTGCTCTGAATGACAAGATAGACTTAATTGATGAAGCAGTTATCTATCCAAGACTGATAGATGCGTTTACTATTATAATTTATAATTAGTAGCTAATTAGAGTAATCCAGATGTTTTTTTCTGCCCAGTGAGATACTATATATAAAGGTTCAAACATTTCTCAGGTCATTTACTGTCTGTATCTGTTTGATATTGAAGTATTTTAACTTTAGAATTGTAGAGTATTTATTTTTTTACTTTTATCTGATTTCTTCAAGGCATGATTTTTGGTGCCGGACAAGCTGATTTGATTGATGTATTTTCTTTTTTTCACGCAACAGTGTCTGGAGGTTACACAGAATGGTATGAGAAACACACCAACGTATAATAAATAAATAAATAAATAAATCCAGTGAGCAGCAGATTTGTGGTCAGAAACGTCTTGTTGATGAGATATTCTGAAACCGAGTGTAAACTGACAGGAAGTCTCCAACAACCCAAATAACCACTTTTTACAATTGTGGTAAGCTGGAAAGCAACTCAGAATGCACAACATGTCAAACCCTGATGTGGATGGGCTACAACAACGGTTTCGCTCCTGTCAGGAATCTAATCTAAGAAAAGATTACAGGTTCACACGAAGTGTACAGTTGAAACAGTGAGGAAGATTCTCTACTGTATGTTTGTTAACAGGTTGAGAGCTGTGTACAGTACATACAGGTGCCTGTATGTTTATCTTATAAATCATTTTGTAGAAGATTATTTACCTATTTAAAATATTTGTAACATAAACATCACTAATAAAAATCCATTTATGCGACACAGGGAAGAGCATTCAGGAATATTTGAATATGAGCGTTGAACTCAGAGAAAGCTTTTATTCTGGAAATGTTCCAGGATACATTTTTTATTTGTCACTCCTAGGCATTTAACCCATGATCTAGTGGAAATAGAGTTCATTTGGAAATTACCGACAGTATAGATGAACAGGAAAGGTTTGCTTGTAAGGTTCGGTGCTATTGAAGGTTGTAAGGTCAAATCTCAGCGACTGTTGCAGCAAGGCTTGTGCTTGGATTGGACTCGGGCTTAACTCAGAAGTCGTTTCAGATGAGCGCATCTGCCAAATAAATAAAATGAACGTAAAAGTCATTAGAGCCGGCCGAGCCTTATAGAGTCGTTCAAACAATCCTGTGTTATTTCTGTGACAACCGCTGTGTAATAGAAGTAATAATAAAAACACTAAATTGCAAAGTTCATTGGTTGGCGATGCCAAACCATGTTTTTGGAATCGGACCCAAATATTGTTTGCAGCTCATTAAAGAAGTCGACTAAATGGAACACGTGGCTTGTCCGCTCCCCTCTGCTGATCTTGGCATTTCACAGCCTTAGTCGGGATATTTTAGACCGTCTCCGAGCCTACTCTGCATTTTAGTTAACAGATGAAAAGCCTTTCCTTGTAAAAACCCGTGCACATTTTTTTGTGGTATCAGCAGGGAAGTGGTTAGTGGCTATAAACCTTATGCACTCTCCGAGGTCATGACCTCATGAGACTTGATTCTGACACCATAGTAGTTTTAAATTTCATGCAGTATTACATTTTCCGTGTAAGGATGATGTTACGGTTTTATAGAATTTAACAATCTGGTATGAATTTCAATAAACATAATTCACCTGATACTGTAGCTTTGAAACATTTTCAATCCTTATTTACTCATATCATTTTTTTTTCTTGTTATACTTGCAGAGAAAACATGCCAAACCAACTTGCAACGATGTGCAGTACATGCAAGGAAATATATGCTGTAGTAAGTGCAAACCAGGTAAATAATCTTTCGATACTTTTCATCTGCTAGCAAAACCTGCATTGATTCGAACAAAGCTTTGAAATGTTTGGAGTTTTCAAGGGGAAGTGTGTGTAAAGGAGGAACACCCATGTAGCCACAGAGCCCTCCAGAATGAAAACCTCAGTTTAGTCTCTGCTTCATAAAAAAATGCCCCATGGTCAAACATACATACTTCTGATAATGCAGAAACTATGTGACAAACTCCAACTAGACTTTAAGTGAAAAAAGAATTCAAACATGTACTGTATATAATTACCGCTCTTTCTCCTGGACACAGGAACGTATCTGTCTGCATCATGCACCGAGAATGAGGACACCAAGTGTCGGCCATGTGGGAAGAACGAGTACCAGTCAAAATATAACACTGAGAAGAGGTGCTATCCGCAGAAGTTCTGTGACGAGGGTCAGACATTCATCTTTATTATTCCAACCTTCATTATACATTGAGGCACATGAATACGTCAACTCCGAAATTTTTGGCACCCGTATAATATAAACTATAAATGTTCTTCAGGGGACCATCTGATCTGCACACACAACCTAAAAACACAGGTTTTACGCAGAATGCACCTCTCCCATTTTTTAACCCCCCCATTTATTAGGAGTAGTATGTATTAGTATTGGAATAGTAATGGTAGTAGGGAGTGTGGCAACCCACCGACAGTGGGGCTCAAGCCCTGATCCTCAGATCCTCAAACCAACAACCTACAGTAGAACCCGAGCCACCACTCCCCTAATCAATATATGATAATTGGTAAAAATATCAAATCAGCACAATCAGAATTCTGGAAAACTTACAAATGTGTGAGTAAATTTTGTAACTGCTCACCATTGTGGGTTTGACTTAAAAAAAAGAAAAGAAAAGAGATCTGCAGAAACATTGAAAAAAAATTGTAGTGGGTCACTGATCACTGGTCTTTTTTCCATTCCTAGACCAATGGCTCCAGTGGGATGTAGTCCAGTTTGATATTTTAGCCTCAATCATAGTCACCTCTGCCAGGAGGTTACGGCTTGACTGTAGATAGAATTTTCACAAAGATAATGACTCCATATAACCGACTTAAAAATAAAAAGGGAAAGAAAAAAAAATATTGCAATGTTTTTTTTTAATTTTTTTTTTTTTTACATTTTTGTGGGGTTTGAAACTCAACTAAAAACCAGAGAACCTGAGAATACAGTATAAAGGACTTCATGTTCGAGAGGTCACATTTACAATAGTTACAAACTGCAGGGAAGCTTATATTAGGATATAATTAATGTGGGTGCTAATACTTTTAACACCATTAACTATTACCAAGTTGTGTTTAAATAAAACTTTCCAGCTATCTTGACGTATGAAGGGTGCCAATAATTCTGGAGATGATTTTAGGTTTCCAGAGAGAAAACTGCAATAAAGCTACAATTAACTAAGCTCTCTCTCTCTCTCTCTGTATATCACAGGAAAAGGATTTTACCGGCCGAACCCGAGCAGCACCACGGAGCTCGAGCCGTGTCAGTGTAAAGAGGGCTTCCAGTGTACCACCAGCTATTGCGAGTTTTGTGATAGAATCAAACCCTGTCCTCCAGGCCAAGGACTCGCAGGAGGTAACGCCTCATTACCTACAGCACGTTTCATCCAGATACACATTTCAAGATCTTATCAAGATGAAATGACTTGACAAATAAGTGTCTCGAACTATTCCACAAACTACTGTTGTTGGTTTTGGTTCGTTTTCCGGCACCAAAGATAAATGCGACTCATAAAATAAATGACTCATAATTACAAAATCAGTAGCTTGGTGGTCTGCTGTGGTTTGTGGTTTGACACAAGTTAGAAGATTTTACCACGGTGCACAGATATTTTGATATTTTGTGGTATTGATGGCAGTCAGTATCATTCATTTGAATGATTATATACCTTATTCAAGTACAGAAAATATGGCGAAAGGAAAAAAAGCAATAGAAACATCGAAACTTTTAGAAAGCTAAAAGTAGAAGTCCAAAGATACTCACTGAAATACTTGGAAATTTTATATTTCCAAGACATTTTTTAACTTATATATATATATATATATATATATCCCTTAACTCGTTGAAGAATTACATTTGGTAACTTCTGTGGAATTTGTGTGTTTTTGCATGTTTTTGTATTATTTTTTGTATATTTGTAATTTTGCACATTTTATGTTTAAATACATTTA
>JAQQZT010000019.1:17268745-17287587 GCA_030068275.1 Clarias platycephalus | reverse complement strand
GTGGGAGCGCAAGTACCTCTCATCCCTCCCCCCCTGAGAGAGCTCGGCCAATCAGCTCTCTCTGTGCCTCCGGCTGTTGAAGGAAAACAGCATCACCTGGGGTTCGAACCAGCGATCTCCGGATGATAGGGATTTGCAGCCTTTTAAAAAGATATGTGAAAGGTTTTTTTTTTTTCACCAATTAATCTGTTTGAGATCAGGAATGAAATTAAACACATCAACGATGTGCTTTGCAAGGAGGCGGCTGCTGGGAAGATTTGGTTAACGAAACCTTACACTGAAAGAGAACAGTTTATAGTCAGATATAGGCAATTCAGACGCAACAAAGACAAGTGGTGCAACACATGAGCTAAAAAAAAAAAAAAAAAAAAAAAACCAAGCTTAAGGGTGTCGGTTGGAAAATCAAAATCTTCCAAGCATGACGTAAAGTCCCCTGTTGAGTGAATTGGTGACATAATCCTGACATCAATTTTAAAGAATGTAGAATAATATTATGGGATTGGGTAAACAAAGTGATTTAGCTAGCGGAGCACTACAGTGTTTTGGTGGACTATAAATAACAGCAAGTACTATTGGTATTGGACTGCTAGGACAGATACTTACCCCTCCTGTCTGGAAGTTCTGGGCTGCGAGATGTAAACAAACCCAGATGGGCCAACTTTATTCAGATTCAGATCAAAAGGTCTTCTTTTTTTTTTTTTTTTTTTAGCTTGCAGGCCTCAACTAAATCAAAGAACTGACACTTATTAAACTTATTATTATTGAATGTTGTGTACTTCCTGTGTACTTGGAGAGTCATAAACAATTCCTAGCCAGTGTGCAAATCTCAGCCAAACCCGACTGGATGCAATGCCGGTCCCAAGCCCGGATAAAATGGGAGGGTTGCGTCAGGAAGGGCATCCGGTGTAAAACCTGTGCCAATCTTGTATGTCCGGACCAGATGGTCCACTGTGACGTGGAGCAGCTGGAAGACCAAGAACTCCAACTTTGAGTCACAAACAGCTGGAATCTAATTCCTTGTGTGTCAACATACTTGGTGAATAAATCTTGATTCTGATTCTACACAAGATCATGGATCAGAGAGCCCTTACTGGAGAGTGAGCATGTGTTGAACAGGCCAACTGTGAGACTGTGCAGACGTAGGCTATCTGTTACACCCAGCCAGGGCAGCAGCAGCCATGTGTGACAGTGTTCATTCTCCGGATGTCAAAGTCCAGTCTACTAAACACACACACTTAGGTTGGTTGGGCATACACCCATAACCCTTTATGATCTTTTGTAAGCTACAGATCTGGTTCATGGGTGAACCGAAACCTTTTGAGATAACTGTGACCTGGATGACTGCGAATCTTTAGACACTGAGTCATTTCAAGCAACCCCGCAACCCCTCTGAAAACTTTTGTACTGAACTGGAATGCAGAATGCGTGCCAGGACTCTTTGCTCGACGTCTGTGCCTAAACTCACTAACTTGGCATTGTGATGTTCAGCAAACACAAATGTGTCTCCACATCCATTTAGTTATGATATGTACCTTCTGGGACATCAGTAAATAAATAAATAAATAAATCATTAAACATATTAATGGAATGCTGTCCTAAAGCTCTATTTCAGTGTTTCAGTTGGATTTTGTATCCCGAAAATAGCTGTTTTCAAGTAGTGTTATTTGTCCCAAGAGGGCGCATTTTCGTGCAGTATTCTTGGTTCCAATATAGCTCTTGTCATGCAGTGATTACTGGTCACAATATGGGTACTTCCATATCTAGATAAATTTAAATCCTCGGCTCTTTTGGCCATGCCAGGAATGCACATCATCCCCGGAGCAATTCTTCAAATATTTCTTTCATTGATGTGATGGTTTTTGATCCGCAGGAAATCAATTGATGCCAACTCTCTTCCAACTATGCAAAACTGTTTTCAGAGTGAAATGTTTATAACAGAATGAAATGACAGTCCAAGGTTTTTAGGAAGAAGATTCAGATCTCTATAAAAATAAGCAATGTAAAATTTCCACGGCATTTCAATAATAATATTTATTGTCAATTTTCAGCAACTTCGTAAAATACATGGACAATCTGAACGTTGATGGCCTTGTACTGTATATTTCCTTGTATATGAAGTCTTTAGTGAATCTTTCTTTGCACACTGCTGGGCTCGAAATTAATTTGAAAAGACTCTGGTTTCTTTGTCACACCGGGCTCTAAGTTCAGGTATATTACCCACCCCCACCTGGCGAAGTTTGCTCAAACGACTAGTTTTTTGACTTATGGTGTGGCTTCACACTACTGCTGTTTATTAGCGGCACAGTTTCGGAGCATATGAGTTTCAAACTGGTTTTAAACTTCCCGCAGGAGGAGTAAATTAAGTGACCTGTCTGTTCATCTTTAAAGGTTCAGTTTTCATAGTCTACTTTCCATTTCTTGGAGAAAGCTTTGCTCATTGCACTTTCTTTTCTGTTTCTTCCGCACACTCTGTCAATACATGGTAAACTATCGTGTTAATTGGCAGTGTTGAGTGATGAGTATAGCCACAACCATTTGGGATTTGGGAAAAAAAGAATTAGAGGAAAATAAAATTAGATAAAAAAAAAACATTTCAGGCCCTCCGAGTGGCGCAGTGGTAAAGTGCTCGCCCTATCATCCGGAGATCGCTGGTTCGATTCCCGGGTGATGCTGTAACCTATTACAGCCGGAGGTCTAGAGAGAGCTGATTGGCCGAGCTCTCTCAGAGGGGCAGGATGAGAGGTACAGTACTTCGTGCTCCCACATTAATCACGGCTCTAGAGCCAATCAGGGCCATCTGTGAGCTCACGCAAACGCAGGGAGCGGATAGCGCTGTCCTCCGAGTGTGTTACACCGCCCCCAATGGTGCGTGAGCGAGCAGTTCGAAAAGATGCGGTTGGTTGGCGTCACGTGGTTCGGAGGAAACACGTGATAGTCTTCGGCCCTCCTGACGGAGTGGTAGTAGTAGCCTTAATGTGGGAGCCCCCTAGTGACGGGGAGGAATTGGACACGAATAAATTAGGGAGAAAATCGGGGAAAAAAAGAAAGAAAGAAAAAAAAACATTTCAGTTTACGAGTTTTTTTTTGTACATCATATAAGGACACAAGATGGAGTAGTTTGTCAGCTTACATAGTTTTTAGTTACACTGTTTGCTTTGTCATTTTGTGTGTGTGTGTGTGTGTGTGTAACTTAGGGAACAGTATATAACTAATTAGTATTATTATATTTATGTTTATTATTATTAGTATTCACATTTAACACTTTTCAACAGCAAAGGCTTTAGTGGAAGATGTGCAAATTTTTGCGCTCAAGGAGTCACAGTGCTAAAGAAAAAAACACAACAAAAAAACAACACTGAGTTACACACAGTGCATAGGTGCACCACTACCCTAGTTTTTTAGGGTACCTAATCTGTTCTTTAACCACTCCCTTTTTTGTTGTTGTTCTTTTATATAAAATCTTTGCATCTGAGATTGATTCAGCAAAATTCAGTGCATCACTAAACTTGTAAAATAAAGTTTAAATCTAACACCACAAGAGTCAGTAGAGTTGTTCTTGCTTAATCACATCAGTGTACATAAAGAAAAAAAATCATGGTAGATATGTTTCAGAATTCATGAGCACACAATAATCGTGTGTCGTAGTATTTAAGGCATTCTCAGTAAGTCTCTTGTTTTTTGCCAACTGGACAAAGTGTTTGTAAAGGCAGAATGCAATTTGTTCATCAAAAAATGACTTCATGTCTAGTGAAGCCATGTGTTTTGTTCCTTTCTGCCTCCCACTCATCTTCACTGAAACCACAGGTTAAGAGTGAAGCAGATTCTGATTGGTCTCCAGAAACATCACCTCTTCTGAGTCACTGGAGCCAGAAGGCCACTATGATGAATAGCAGCATTTGTGGTAAACTTCGCAAACATGTGCAGCCTGTAAAACAGTAAAGTTTTATAATTAGTTTAGACAAAAAAAAAAAAATGCATGAATGCAAGAAAGGAAGGAAAAGGAGATGCCATGCAATCAATCATTCACATGTTATAAAGAAAAAAAGCAACCTACAATTTCCATTAGGGATCACAGTTCTTTTCTCTGCAGCTGTTTTTGGATGGAGCAAAGATTTAAATTAATTAATATTTATAAATAAACAGATTTTAATAAATACATTTTAATAAATAAACAGATTTTAGAATATAAACAAAACTATAATCAATTTTTTACAAATCATTACAATCTGTTGGCGCAAAAACAGTTTTTAATGGTAATTAATAAAGGATGATTATACAAACACAGGTTTTGTTTATTTCTATGCATTAAAAGTATAACGAAATGGCAAAATCTGTACTGTGATTTAAATTCTACATGGTCTTCCCAGATACAAATTGCAAAAGTCTGAATGGTCTGCTCACCCCGTTATTTAGGTTTATACCTGATTTTATTTGGTACATTACCAGTTAAAGTTTGGTCACAACTTTAATTCTGTGGTGTTGATCGGTACTTGTTTGGCTAAATGTGTCCAAAATATGCAATAATCTACTATGAACAGATATTCAACAGATATTGAGATGTATCTGCTACTTATGTTCTGTAAAGCCTTCATAACAGCTCTAATCTGAGGTGCTGTTTCTTAATTGGCGATTTCTAAAGCTGGTAATTCCAAATGAACTTCTCCTCTACAGCAGAGGTACAGTTTTCCTGGGAAGGTTATCATGAGAACCAGTTTCAACATGGTGCTTGATGGCTTTTGTAAATGAATTTGACACAATACTGTTCTTGCAAGAAATATTCCATAACAGCTGACCTTCATGTGTTAAAATAACAACCGACTGTTATTCCTTAATTACCTAATGCCATATGTATTCTTTCATAGTTTTGACATCTCCAGTATTGTTCTAGAAAGTAGGAAATAGATCACTAAACAAAAAAAAACAAAAACCGAATTAGAAGGTGTGTCCAAACTTTTGACCGGTACTGTACTTGTAATCATATTTGGCCACATCCCTACTAGTTTTGTTGCCATTTTTTCCTCTTTTTTTTAACATCCAGAATGGGCTACCCATCCATCTTAAGCCTATGTTAAATGTAAATTTGCCTAGTTACAAAAAAAATGCTGGCCAACTTCTAGAAGTCGATTATTCAGATAATCACAAGTTACAATATAAAATTTGTATCCAGATAAAACAAAGCACGATTTAAACTTGGCTTTGTTTTATTAACCAGCTTTGTTTGAATTTAACAGTATTTTATATCAAAAGGTTTATTTATAAGATAGAACATCATAGTGAAACATACTGTATGCTATACACCACTGATTTCTCCTAAATCCTTAATGAATAAAACCAGTATTTCAAACTCTTTCCTTAACATCAAAAACAAAGCCTATATTTTATTAAACCTAACCGTTAATGGTAAAGGTTGTCTCCATGCCAGCATGGATGTGGTCTGTCACATGACAGTGAAGGAGCCACGTCCCAGGAGTCCCAGCTACCAGCTCTATAGACTTAAATGTTCCCGGGAACAAGTCATACACGTCAGCTCTGTGTGGATAATCCATCTGCAACAGGATAGAAGATATATAAATTAAAGAATGGATGCTGTGTAAGAAAAATAATGCACGTAAAACAGATATAATTTAATAACTGTATACCTTGTATATAAAACTCTGAGCGTGAAAGTGCACGGTGTGCATATCTATCTCATTTCCCAGCCCCATTAAATACCACTCAGTCCGATCTCCTTGCTCCATCTTCAAACCATGTAGGTTCGCATACAGCTTTCCATTAATACCTAAACAGCACATTTAGACAAGGATGTCATTAGAAGTTATTTTAACTCCACAACGCTTTTACATACATCGTCACTAAGCAGATTTACAGACCTCTGAACATAGGAGCATTCAAGTCAAACTGGGACTTCTAGTAAATGCAGGTGTAAAACCGATTGACATTTATAGAAGACTTTAAGACATCAGTACGATGATGAGACACTTAGCCGCAATAAAAGAATTAAATGGTGCATTGTTTTAAAGAACAGTGTACGTCTGTGAATGATGATCACGTCGGAGGTGGTTTGGCTCATCGCTTCAAGTAATTTCTATATGTTTGGGCCATTAAAGGAGTTCCGGGGAGGCTAGGGTTTCAGACGTGAGGTAGACAGTCCGATCATGTCTCCGATGTACTGAGAAAAAAATGGTTAGTTTTCAAAATGCCGGTAGTGCATTAGTGTAACATGGGATTATATAGAGAAATAAAAGGAGTTTATATTCCCATGTTCTGTTTTTCTGCTCAATCAAAAGTCCTGGATTGACTTGAACACTCCATGTAGATTTAGATTTCTAATGAGCAAACCAGAGATGACAGCAGAAACCTTCCTAATAATTTCTGAATACAATTTATAATTATCAAATTAATTCAAAGGGAGGATAACTGACTAACCGTGCATCATGTTACTTTCCAAAAATCTCTCATCGTTTTTGTTGAAGTCGTCAGGAACCTTCTTCAGGTAGGTTTCTATATTGTTGTCCAGATACCAGGATTCATTTTCATCGAACACCATGAAAAGCAAGGCGAATTCTTTATCCACGTCTTTTCGGTGTCTGGAATTTTTGTCTAAAGTCCCTTTACGGCACACTATCAATGGTCCAACCAAGCCACTCGCCAAATCCTGTCCAAGTCCACCAGACACAACACAAATCAAACAAATATTAACATGCACTTATTACACTTAAATGAAAAGTTGTTTGATTGTTTGAATGTTTAAATCATGCATTGCTTCAACAATGACCTAGTACTCTTAGGCACACTGTTAACAACATACAGCAGATAAGCATACAGTGTTGTCAGGGTGTGACAGGTTGTACCTTAACGAAGTTAGCAGATGAGTAATAAGCAAAGGTTATACAGTTGGACTCGGTGCGTCCAGGTCCTGACCTGATAGTCCAGTTATACTTCATAATGTTACCTAGAACACATACACGTATCATATAGCACTTTGGTCCATCGCTTGATAACGTGCACAAATTTGTATGCACAGAGTATTAGATAAAACTCGTTTTCAATAACAGTTTGGTGTACCTGGAGAAACAGATTCCATGCGTCTGTTACTAGCCTTCACGCCATGAGCATGAACTGAATAATTCCTGCTGGCTTTGTTCTTGAACACAACCTGGACCTTCTCACCAACCTCTACCCTGAG
The DNA here is from genome assembly GCA_030068275.1 of Clarias platycephalus. NCBI lineage: Eukaryota > Metazoa > Chordata > Actinopteri > Siluriformes > Clariidae > Clarias > Clarias platycephalus. Next base: position 17,280,401 of record JAQQZT010000019.1, on the reverse strand, counting down.
AACGGGTCCTGCAAAATAAAGAAACCTATAAATATTAGAAACCTTTGCTGCTTGGGTTTTGCAATCAAGGGTACATCTTTGTATGTGGGTCGGTGCATGCGAACCTTCAATTTAGTTTACAGAGTAAACTATTTTTTATTTATGTGAGTATAGTGGCTTGGATTGGGACGCCTTCAATATGTCAATAAGCCTAGTTCTTTTAAACATGTGACTTTGATCCTGGACTGCGCAAAGTGACATCTTAGTCACATGCCTGTATTATTTGTACTATACAAGTAGAATAAAAAAAATTATTAATCTTGCTTCCCAACAGGAATTTTTGATTGTCAAAATGAAGTTGGCAACAGTACAGATGTTGAGACAATTTAGGTAGTAAGCTGTTTTTGAAAGCTAGAATTATGTCCGGAATAACGTTGAACGACATGAGACACGCTGTGTCCAAAAAGATGTTGTGTCTGTTCAAATCACTGGACTTCTGGATTTCAGACATTGTGTGAAAAGACATTAAGCAACATGCATGCTATAAATAAAGGTAAAATTTCTGTTTTTTTAAGTTTTATTTGCAATGTTGTGTTTAGGTTTTTATACACAATTTCTCCTAAACCATTAATGAGAATTCGACCAAACCTTCACAGAACCTTTATTAGGAAAGGTGTGCACTAGCTATTGAATTTAAATTCTGGAGAGAAAACAAAAACAAAAACAAAAACGGGAAGGTCGAGTATTCTTAATTGGAAGACCAGTGTTGGGGGTCCGTTACTTTTTAAAGTAACTAATTACATTACAAAATTACTGTCATTAAAAAGTAATCAGTTACATTAAAGCATTACTTTCTGATTAAAGTAACTAGTTCGAGTACTTTTCCATTGCAGAAAATGAAAACTCCTTTGTGATTCCTCGTGCATGTTGTTTTAGTTAAGACCTTTATAATTATTCTACCATCATCACTCCGTTTGGCCCATAATCTGTTAACTACTAATACCCCTATCTCACCTATGCGGGTTCGCCTCACCTACATCAAAAAAGTAATCCGAGTACTCTAGCGCGTTACTGTGTACCATTCGCTAAGATTATTAGCAAATTATTATAACATTATTTATTTATTTATTTGGGAGCTTAAGTCCAAAATCCAAAACAAGTCCATGTAGTGATTAAATTAATAATTCAATAAATTCTATAAATTCAATAAGATCTGATCTAAAATCTAAAATATTACAGTAATGGGATGAATGGACAGATCTGAAATCCCAATGCCTCCATGAACACATAAAACATGAGTGTTTCCAAATTTAAATGAGAAAGTCATAAGATCATAAACCATAAATATGGTTGTTTATAGAAAAAAAAATTATTGTTGCTCATATTTACACTGGGTTAAGCTGAATTCTTAATAATTTCCTTACCACTATCTATGGTGAATACATCAAATATAACGGTAATGTAGCATGAAACATTTTTGACAAAACTTTAAACGAGTGTAAAAATAATATATTTAATTTTTATTCATTTCCCTTCATCATTTTGAAAAACTTATATAATTAATGTTATGTAACAGTATTTACAATAAATTCTTACTGTTTTTCCTTTTTTTTGCCTTTGAGTATGAAATCCTGACACTTCTAAAGTCACAGGTTAAAAATACGCATATTACCCAGAATGCCTAGATGCTCTTCGTTAGGACCTCTGGGCTTCTTGGTTGTAAATGTGTCATCTGTGTACTGCTGGTACACCACCTTTTTGTACTCGGGGCCAATCCGATTCACCGATTTACTGAGGAAAACATTCCCAGGACTGAGAGGGAGCAGGAAATACAGAAGATAAATCATGTGAGACATTCGCACAGTGCTTCCGTGTATTCGGCTCTGAAGAAGCTTTTGATACAGGTGGACTAACACTGACCTGTCACCCAGTGTTGTTTGATGTTTCTTCAACTCCCATGTCCGATTTGGGGCGTAGTTCCACACCACTTCTTCAGCAGCCAAGTAGAAATACACATCAGGCCGGAAGGTTGTACTCTCTGATCCAAGGTTTTGGCTTCGTGTGCAGGGTTTGGCTGTGTACATCTGGAGCATTCCACCACGGTAATGATCAGTTGTAAGACAGCTCAGCCCAAAAACACCTAGAGTCGAAGAAAAAGTCATAAAAGGTCAGAAGATTGAAATTAATCGATGGTATGTTTAAAAAAAAATCTGTGTAATAATAATAATAATAATAATAATAATAATAATAATAATAATAATAATTGTGTTTCTCGAATTCCAGTAACCTTTTATAATGTATTATTGTCACTCCTTCCAATAAATTCTTGGCATAATTGCATGACTTGCTGCATGAACAAACTACCAAAGGTCCTGCTTTTATAGTTGTAGCCATATTTCTTAATGATTAATTTAGTGCATTCATTAGTAACACCTAGCTGAATTAATCTCTTTATGACTGCTGAAGCAGAACGTGTGTACTTGCTTTGTCATACTAATCAGGGACACTACTTGATGTGTTGAACAAGTGATAATGCAGAGCTTTCCACTTAACACTATTAATATAATTCAAGCCCAGAACCCGATAGTTAACATAGCCGATATTTTAAAGTGAAATAAGTGGAACTATAGAGATTTACAGGACTGTCCACCACCTCTGTGATTAATTCTACTTACCTTTTGGCTCAATAATACCAGTAAGAATTTAAAACTACTTTTAACCCTGTTAATTATGCTAATTGTCAGTCGCCAGCTCCTCCAGTCACGGAAGGATCTGTGTTGGCGGAGATTATGGTGTTTGTGGAACCGTTGTATAAAAGCAATATCACAGCAGTTGTAGGCTTAGAACAGCACTTCCTCTCGTGTTATATTGCTTAAAAATACTTTTACCTAATTTAAACTAGTTTTAATTTATGTTTCAATTGTGAGTTGATCATTATTGCCACTTCATTCTCTCTATTTTCTTATATAAGACTCTAGATTAGATTACCCTCATTGTCAGGTATCATGGAGACAGTGACACTGGTGTGTGGGAAGAGGTTAAGTGTATCATGTGTAGTTCCGTCCCGCTGAAATGTGTTTCCCTGGAAATAAACGCCGTGAAGATCCACCTCTGTGCCCAAGCCCAGCATGTGCCACACAACATGGTCCCCCAGGCACAAATCAAGGTCAGGTAGGTTCCCGTACATGAAACCGTTTACACCTAAAAATGGGACACACCACATACACACACATACACGTAAAGTAATAAGCAGTGTATTTCGACTGTAATGGACTAAATCAGCATGCACAGATAGACATATTTCGTATTTGGTACACAAACTGGCAGTCCTTACAGTGCATTTTGTTGCTCTCCTGAAATATTTCGCTTTCTGCGTCTGACTCGTCATTACCAAACTCGGCAATATTCTTCTCCAGATACCAGCTTTCGTTCTCATCGATGACCGTGAAGAGTAGGAAAAACTCTTTCTGCACTTCTGACCCTGTATGCTACATGTACACACATACAGTATACAAACACAAACATGGATTCATGAAACATCATCAGACTTTATTCGATTACACAGCGAGGTCATTACATTTGTGCCCACTATAATTCCCTTCTTAATTAGATCAGTTGCCAATTTCCACCTTAACCAACAAGAGATCATCATCTGCTTTTTCTGACACACATGGAGGCAGCAGGACACATTTAATAAAAGTTGCATCACAGGGCAGTTTAAAACCCAATTGCTGTAACTTGAGCACTTTTTTAAACTTGCTTTGATTTAAAAACAAATGCTGCATTTATTTGCTGCAAAATACTTCAATTGAATTGATGATTGGTATGTTTATGAGAGAGTACCTGTCGACCGCTTCCATCAAGAGCTCCTTTCTTGCACACCTGCAACGGTCCCACCAACCCAGAATTGGTGTCACGTACAGGATCTGTACCCGAGTAGTACAGGTATGACAGGCAGGGTGGGTCGCTCTCTGAGGGACCTTCAGTCACCCGCCATCGATAGATAAACGTCTGATTTGGTGCCACGCTGGCCCCTGCTTTCGGAGAACCTGAGGAGGTCAAGGACTTTTGTAATGATAAAATATTAAGGTGTTTAAAAAAAAATTACAAAATTGCAATGTATTTTGAAATGAAACAAAAGCATATTTGTCTTACCATCCTGATACATGGTCCCTTCATAAAGTTTATCATACGACAGACCATGGGGTTGCAAGCTGAAGTTTTTGGATGCCATATTGCGAAAGGTTACCACAATGACATCACCTTGTTCTCCTCTAATGACTGGACCTTTGGATGACAGAAAAGATGCAGGAAACATTATTCCATTGGAAACAGATCGGAGTATTCAGCTATTAAATAAAAGTTATGAGAACATTGAGTCATTGTAATGTGGAGTGGTGCATATAGTTAATAAAAAGTTCCAATGCTGTTGAACATGAGCACTGAATATGCTTGAAGTAGCATGCTAACGTTTTTATATACAAAGATAGCCTCAATTCACTAGTATAGTTCCATTTAATGTAAGTCCTTTATTAGTTAGAAATACACTTTATAGGTCTAAAATAACTAAATTAGCTAACTAACCTTACTAGCCTGCTACATCTATTAAGCAAATGTTATTGCAGTACTAGATCAATCTCAGCACAGCAATAAATGTGTGTGTGTGTGTGTGTGTGTGTGTGTGTGTCACTTCTTGGTTAAAAATTCTCAAACAACTACAGAATCTCCCATACTCTAGTCAGAAATTGACACTTATGTAGGCAATAGATGATTAAAACACACTGACACACACTGTGCAAGCACCTATAGGGTGGACAAACCCTGTGGTTGGGTTGCTGGACCTGATGCATTCACATCACACACTGCTTAGCATCAAACAGGCTACATTCAGTGACTGCAAACACATAATACTACATAATATTAGATTTCGATTTACCCAGAAAGCCAAGATGGTGTTCTGAGCCTTGTTGTTCGTTCTTTAGGGTAAATGTGTCATCTTGATATCCAATGTATCTGGCTTTCCAGTAGCTCCCACCCAGCCTGCCTTCCGCTCGACTGAAGAATTCTGCAGAGTCACTGTAGAGATAGAGAAAAAGAAAGCAAAAACACAGAAATGTTCAATATAAAACTAAATAGAATAGGATAAAAAAAAAAAAAAACGACTGCATAGTTTCATATTAAATGTATGTGGATAAAGAATAGTGCCAGTTAATAACTCTGTGAATATAGTCACCTTCCTTCCGTATCTAGCCGTTCAGCTGTGAATCTGTTTATTCCTGAGGGGGCGTAATTCCAAATCTCTTCTTCAACAGCAATAAAGAAATGTCTCTCGCGGCCAGGAGGTGCTGCGAGTGCAGCATCATCCTTCCCGCACGAAGACACTTCATAGAAGCCCTGCATGCCTGCTACTCATCAGTAGCAATCAACAAGGGGAAAATGGTGTAAGGCAGTGTTTCTGGTGTGTCTATGTGTATATGTGAGGGTAAAATACACATCCTACTTAAACATACACCACATAGGCAAAAGAAAGTCCCTGTTTTGAGTGGGTTAAACATTATTATTTTATTACACCAAGCAAAGAAAATCATTAAAATGATTTTCAACAGTATTAAAACCTGGAAGGATAGTGCTGAAGTCATCGATGAACTCATATGAAAAGGGCTTGGTGAAATACCATCATGGAAAAACAACATTAGAAACCATAGTCGTGTGAATGTAGGAGCATTTCCACATGTATGTTGCAATGAGAACTCGGGTCTGAACAGCTGTGTGGGTATAAAGGGAACCACTTGATTGTGAGAAAAAAAGCTTTAATTTGCTAATGGGCATAAGGATTGGACTTTAGAGCAATGGAAAAAAAGTCATGGGGTCTATTCCAAAGTGAGGGTAAGACAGGGAAGTGTATAAAGCAATTCCCCATCATGCATAGTGCCTACTGTACAAGCCTCTGGAGGCAGTGTTATGATCTGGGGTTGATTTCAGTTCCTCAGGTCGAGGCTCAGCAACGTTATGTGGCAATAAAATGAAGTCAGCTGACGACCTATTTTTAAAAATATCTACAGTACATGTTTTCGAGGTTTAAACCTACCAATTAAAATTTAAATGAATATACTGTACCTAAATATAACTGCAGAAACACAAACAAGAACAAAAAATACCTTGCATGTGGTCATTAACTTGGCAACTTAACATCCACTTTCCTATCGTCATGGGAACCATTGTTGCTGTGACAAAAGTGGCAGGAAACAGGCTGAGCACATCAGTACGGTGCCCGCGGTTGAGCAGGGTGTGTCCATGAAAGTAAGCAGAATGAATATCGACTTCATTGCCGATCCCAAAGAGATGCCAAGACACTGTTTGTCCGATGCACACGTTTAACGGGGGCAAGTTACCAAAAACAAAGCCATTGATTGCTGGAGAGAAAGAGGAAAACATTCAGAGAAGTGAAACCAAAAACACATGCAATATAACAAATTTTCTATTCATTGTGTTCAAAGTTTCCATCGTCGAGCAGGGAGTAGTTAGTCACTGACTTCACGCTTCAGCTTCTAATCTATCAACACCCATTGTTTGGTAACACTTCTGCACATACGTTGTACAGTTTTAGAATGTCTTGGATAGACTTATTTCGTACTTGTATTCCAGTATTCCTAACATAAAACACATTTGTAAACATAAAAAATGGTAATCCTGAACTGCTTACAGTGCATCAGGTTAGACTCCTGAAAATCTTCATTTTCTTTAGGATTAACAGCACGAGGGACGAACTTGCGAATGTTGTCATCAAGATACCAGCTTAGATTTTCATCAACCACACTGAACATCAGGAAGAACTCCTGATCCACATCGGAACGTTGATTTCCTGAGGTGTCCAGCACTCCTGAGAGCAAAATAATTGAAATAAAACTTGTTAAAGCATGTAGGTTTGTGTGGGAAAATACTTTTTAGGTAAGTTTGTCCCTAAATGTACCCTTATTGCAGGTGAGCAGAACCCCGATAAGTCCTGTTGCAATGTCTCTTGGTGCATCTACATGGGAGTGGTAGATCCAGGTGAGGCAGGTGGGGTCAGATTTGGTAGGAGCAAACTCTTCTGTCACCTTCCAAGTGTATGTGTACTCTTGACCGGGAGCCACAGCATCGTCTTCCTTGTCCTTACCAGATGTACCATCTGGATATAGTGCACCTGTAAAGAGCATACATTGTGATGAACCAACAAAGTAGCACTTCTTTAATTTTTATGTATGGGTTTATCCTATAGCTATTATCTTAGCTTAAATTACTACTTAAACATCTACTCATCTTGATTAAACATGTTCAAAATAAGCAAGTCTTTTTAGAAATACTTTTTTATGAGCTTGTATTTATGCGCAGCTCTTAATGTTCACAGGAAACCAAAAACTGTTAGATGAACGCAGATAATGAGGAACTGCTGTAAAAGCAGCTCTTGCAAAAAAAATAAAAAAATAAAAAAAAAACCTTTGAAAGATGAAATATAAAATGGACAACCATATTAAATTTAATGCATAACATGTTAACCATGAAAACAGAGCTTGGTTACCTTACATGGTTTAGAACAGTAGGATTTAAGACGAAATTTGCTTCTATTTGTAGCAGTTAAACTAGAACCATAAAAGTACTACTGTACATCCAGAGACATACAGTACCCATAAAACTGGGTGGGATATACTGTATTAGACAACAAAGGGACCATTTTTTGTCCTGAAGTTGGTGTGTTAGAAGCAGAAAAATGGCCAAATGTAATTATTTGCATGACAAAGATGCAGATTGACCTCAAGACCTAAGCATAGCTGGGTTCAGGTTTTTTCACAGATGTCTCTAAACTCCTAAGCCAATTCAGTCCTGGGTCTTTGATGTACTAATGAAAATTGTTTCCTTTTGAGATTGATTAGTGGAACTTGATTTGACTAGAGAAAGTCAGCTGGGTAATACGAGAACCTTCTCCACTGCATGATCACCTGGCCATGCAGTTAACCTGGCAGGAGACCCACAACATGGCTTCTTGGGCTTGAGAATTAAGATCTGGATGCTGTAGCACATCATTGATATTGAGTGCTTAATGCTTTGCACCCAGTATAAGCAATATAGAGCTTTTATCAGTGTGTTTCTCATACTACATTTCTGCTGCCTGATGAGGCTGACTCTCTGGAGTTTCCCTCTACTGTAATTAGCATTTTCCTGAGAGTTTCCCAGTTGATTGAACTTTAGCACCACTGCCAACAAGATCGGGGTGGTCATAGCGCTCAAGGTGAGATGTCAAGATAAGAGCCGACTAGTTAAGTCAGTGACGGTAAATTCTGTTATTTTTTCACACTTTAGTCCAACAGGTTCACATAAGACTTTAGGTTGCCAGAACAAATTGTGTTCCTTGGCACAGATTCAACAAATCTCTGGAACTGTACTCTTCCAAAAGATATTCCCTCATTTGGTGTTTTGATGATGGAGAGTGACTTACTCGGTAATAAAAATCGGTCATATTAGTTCAACTAGGTTTGTGGTTATAGCAAATTATTTATCTCGCTTTTATTTTTATCAAATCATTCAGTGGACATGCATGAATTATGGATAGAGTTATCCTGGAAGAGACCACTGCCATGAATAGAAATGCTTCAACGCAAGATAAAGCAGGCGGACCAAATGTGAACTGATTTGCACTGACTTTAATCCACTGTGACGGGTGAACTCGAAACTGTGCCAGCAAGCTAAATAAATGTCCCCGACCCCACAGGTAACACAGGTACCATTTTCCCCTTAAACTTGGCACCCATCTATATTTACACAACATGCAAAATCAACAGGACCATGAACAGTCCTAAAGCGTGAACATTAATCCTTAAGGAGTAATGCAGGTAGTGGATTTAACTATCTCTCATTAACTCTATTAAACAGTGTTTTGCGGCAACAAAGACCATTGGGGAAGGTGAAATTGTTCTCTCTATGTGCGAAGTAACAACCAGTGTTAAACATGTAAATATACTGTACAGTATATAGTTTTGGTAAAGCCTTTATCTTGTAATATGATTGCACTATACTAGAAAAGATTTAAAGGTATTAATGTATGTTCTTGCCAGATGATCTTTAAAATATCTGTTATTGTTTTACAGGGTGTGCCAGTCATTTAATGACATCACAAGCAGGAAGAAAGCAAACAGGCCAAAGTGAGTTGCAAAACAGTCCATGCCACGGGATTCCCCGAACCTCCTTGTGGTAAATCCTCACTCTCAGGCTAAATAAACTGATCCATTCCCACAATTAATCGTAATGGCTTAAGAATAAGAAAAAGATGACTAAATGAGCTAAAAGCTTTCGTTAAACAACTTATATTTCCAGGAAAGGATCTTTATCTGTGTGTGATGTTGTTTCCTTTATGCTAAGCTTCTCTTGGAGTGAGTCACCTTGGTTACTGAAGTTTCGTGTTTCATGACTGTCTAGGCTGTTTGTTTTCTGTTGAACGGATGAAGGTTTGCAGCTGGCGATTGCATGAGTACAGAATAGTGAAGAGAAGTATACAATCTATTACGCTGATAAGTGACAAAGTCGACCTAATGACCTGGGATGGTTAAGAATCTAACATTGCAGTGTAAGCAGATCCGAGATTAAACAGATTTCCGAATGAGCACAACCTTGATATATACTCTGTCGACCGCATGGAGTTTCAGAATAACTGAACTATTCTATGCAGTAGAACACCAGATCAAATACATATTGCATACATAAATATTTTTCTTTGCAAGCCTGTGAAAAAGTTTGGAAAAATGTATGAATTTTAAATGATAGTCCAGAACAAAGGTTCATATGTCTTATCAACAATGACAAAACAGCAAAGTTTTAGTTCAATAAATATGGAAAGATTGTAGCTGACAAATCACAAAGCAAACAAGAGAGACCAGTCCTACCTTCGGAATCCTTCTTGTAGAAGACCCCGTGAGGATGGATTGAATAAGGTCGAGATGCAAAGTTCTTCATGTGCACCACGATGTCATCACCCACTTCAGCCCGGATCACGGGTCCGAGGAAGCCCAGCCACTCTGGCTTCGGGATCTCGGTAGTGAAAGTTTCATTTGTGTACTGCTTATAGACAGCTTTTTTGTACACACTACCAATCTGCGTTTGACTATTCTCCAGAAATATGGAGGCATGCCTTTAGAGAGGAGAGGAGCAACAAAAAAGGAGACAAAGTAGTTATAAATGAGTTGGCCGTTGCTACTTGCAATATAATATAAGTTTTATATGCAATATAAGCTTTTTTTTTTTTTGGTATTTCTATTTTCAACTCTTTTTTTTTGGTATTTCTTAGCTTGATCATAGCCATAGATACAAATCAGTAAATGTACATAACATTGCTTGCATACAATGTAAAAATTTTTTTACTCAACAACAACAACAACAACAACAAAAAATCACAAAGTAGCAGTTTGGATGAACCAAAACAAACGAATAATGTAAACCAGGACAACAGGTGCTCTAATAATAATAGCAGTACACAACTTGGAAGCATGAAGAATTGCAAACAGTCACAGTGACAAAGTGACATTTGCTACAGATAACGATTCTCAGTAACAAGTGTGTCCTCCCTGTATCCTGTATCCTGACAGGCTGTGAACATTTTGTGCACGAAACAAATGAGTATCGCTTGTCTTGACAGAAATACTCACATGTGGTCTTCGGACCTTGAACGTTTATTCACATCATATTGTCTAGGAAGGTTTAAAATTACTGCCTGCGCTCACCAATCTCACGCTGGTTTACACTGGACTAATGCATAACAGCTGCCCTTAAATGAAATGAAGATGTGGGGTATCACAGATCTTTTTTCTTCTGTGTATTCGTTCACAGAAGACTTTAGAGAGTCTAAATGTTCTGAACAGCATCTGTTCAGGTTGTAAGCAGTATACCTAAAGGGTTTTGTTTATTTGCTTCATTAAGCACTTTTTATTATCCTGGAGCAATCGAGCCTTTGTGGATCAGACTTGTTTGTCCTGCGCATTCCATGAGTATTCGGTGAGATTGAGATCTGGGGAATGTGGAGGCTGGAATCACAACCTTGAACTTTTCGCCTGCTTAGGTCCATATGTGACAGGATGTGATGCACCGTGTTCTGATGCCTTTCTGTCATAGCCACCATGAACTTTATTTTTCAGTAATTTGTGCTCTATGGGCTTTTCTCTGGGATTGGGCCACTTTTGATTAGCTAGCAGGCATAGATGACCAATGGGTGCTCATGATCTTGTCACCAGTTGAATGGTATATAATTGATAATCAGTGTTATTCAGTTCATTGTTTTTATGCCCAGTATATAAAATGGAAATTTTATGCATAGTCCATAAACAAAAATATTTCCGAAAATTAGTCTATGTGCATAGAAAAGAAATGCAGTAATAATATTTAATGATTTGACACTAATTCAAAGCCGGGGTCTTCAAATCAATTTGCATAACATCATGCAACAGTCAATGCAATTTCAAATAAGTAGTACAAAATAGTGATGGGTTGTTCATGAACGAGTAGTCTCAGAGAGTGATTCGTTAATTTTCTATTGGGCGCGCATACGCAAAGCATCGCACAACCTCCGTATGTTATAAACAGGAAACAGAATTGAACGATTCTCAGCAATGAGTCTTCAAGTCTCGAGTCGTTCGTTCCTTTGTCACGTGACTCC
>JAQQZT010000019.1:17255943-17268645 GCA_030068275.1 Clarias platycephalus | reverse complement strand
GAAATGACTCAAAAAAAGATTCGTTCATTTTGATGAACGAGATTCAAAGAACCGAGTCACTAAAATGATTCGAACTTGCCATCACTATTACAAAAGAAATAAAAGTTTATAAGAATTTTGACATAATAAGTTAAAATACAGGTTTTTAAGCAACTGATGAAAATAATCAAACCTGTTGGAAATAGTTTAATCTACATTTATCCAGAATGACTTATAATTTTTCTGACTCCTGAGCAGTTAAGGGTTAATGGCCCAACAGTGGCAACTTGGGTTTGAACAAGGAACCTTCTGATCACAAGTCTAATGCCTTAACCATAGAGATACCCCCTGACCGAATTTGATAATGCTAAGGACTTTACAAAACAGGATGAGAACAAGTGGTTTTACAGAAAATATTGTAAATAGTTCTCAATCAAAACGTCAAGGTTGATCCAAGAAAGACAATCCTAATTGAAAATATAGAGAACTAGGAAATGGCTTTTTAACATAAAGTAAACCCTGTAACAGTGATAACTGTCAAAAGAAGCAGAAATTAATTATGCATGAAAAAATGTTTAGCTTCTCATAATTCATCACTGCATTCTTTTTTCAAATAATCACGTCCCTAACCACTGTCAGTTGAAAGTGATCCCTTGATTAAGAAAAATAAAGGGGCATCAAGCCAAGTACAGTATCTGTTAATATGAGATGTACCAAGGGAACCTGACACCGCACTGAGAGCACTTGGGGGTTTTTCAAATGGATAGCAATGAGGAAAGTGCTAATTAACATTAGAAATGATCCAGATATTCGATATGGGGTATTGTAATTCTAGCCCATTTTCTTTTCTCCCCACACAAACTCACTTTCTCAAAAGATCACAGCAGAATGTAATACCGATTCAGATGTAAAATGACCCCACAATGTGCTCAAACCAGGGACGGTCAGAATACCATCCATGAAAAGGCCTGCTTAAGCAACTGATCCATAGTCACACACAAAACTTAAAACCAGGATAGGATTAAGGATGAGTTTTAACAATGCCGCTCAGCTCATACAGCTGGATTGAGGTAACCACCACTTTGTATTCATGGCTCATTCACTGTTTTTGTATTCATGTGTATATAGTACCAACATCCATGTTTTCATTTTCTCCTTTTGTGTCACTACCCAGTCGCTGTCAGAATTACAGACCACAGAATATCCCAGGGGTGGTCTTAGGAATAAAAGTAGCTCTGCAGGTGGGGCTGTTTTTCTAGCTGGGAAAAATGTAAACACAATCCCTACATGAAGTAAAGAATTAATCATGAAAAGCTGTTATAGGCTAATCACATGTGGGTAATCCATGACAGGATGATAAATTACTGCTCAGCCGTATTTTAAAAATTATACATTTTAAATTTGTTAAAGGAAGTCACTGCTGTCATGATTTTAAACCATTTAGGGTTATATTTAAGGTTGTAGAATGTCTGTAAAACAGGTTAATTCCTGTTCTGAGTGCTGCGGTCACTCAGTGTGTTAAGCCTCTGAGTTACTGATCAGAAGGTCACGGGTTCAAGCCCCAGCCTTTTAAGTTGCCTCCGCTGGGCCACTAAGCAAGGTCCTTAACCTTGTCTGCTCCAGGGGAGCCGTCCCACGGCTGACCCTGCACTCCGACCCGACTTCCTTCAAGCTGGCATATGCCAAGAAAAGAATTTCACTGTGACGTAATGATTATGTGGCTTAATTTATCACTAACTATAGCTACAATCAGTTGCTCAATAACAAGCATCTGTTATTTTATTTCCCTCTCATGAAGTGAATTATACCCAGGAGCGCACAGTCGTACATCCTGAAGACTTCACCATGGCAGAAAACTATCCTTCCATAAATGTTTAATAAATCACTGTTATATTGTTTCTTATTTCTTAATCTTTAGTTCTAGTTTTAGTCCAGAGTTCTGCATATTACTTTTTGTGAAAAATGTGTTATTGTAAAATGATAATATAAGTAATATTATTGGAGCAATGTGAATTCCTGATTCTAAAAGAGACAATTGTCACATGCCTTAAAACACTTGAATGTGTTAAACTGCACCTTCAAACGTGATGTTTTTAGCCAACACCAAGTGAATCGGTTAATGCAGCTTGGCTGTAATAAGTAACTATGTGAATTCATCCTGCCAACCAGTAGGAATGAAAAACATGAAGCAAAATCAAAAGATCAAAACCAAAAAAAAAAAAAAAGGAAATCATAATAGGAAGTCGTAACTTACTCTCTTTCACAGACAACATTAAAGAAGGCAGTGAAAGTAATCGGACAGAGTAAGAACATAACTGATATTATAACTGAGAACAAATGTTATGACTCGGTTGAAGGCTGTTTCCTAATACTTCTTCCGCTTAGAGCTTCTGGATAAACGGCTCACTTTGTCTTGTTGCGGGTGATGAAAAACAGCTCACTCTATCTGCGGCGGATTATCTCATGTTGACACTGCAGATTTGTACCTAAAATACCTCTCCTCTAAACATACACCCTCTGACTAATGATTAATTATCCTAATATCTGGGTTCCCTTTCGTGCCTGGCTTCTCTCACAGTTTCTCCCTTGCTTCCATCCATCCATTTTCTGTACTGCTTATCCCATGTGGGATTGTGAGAGGGCCTGGAACCCATCCCAGTGAGCAACAGATCTTCGGGAGGAAGCCAGAGTAACCAAGCACAGGCAGATTAGAACCCCCAACCCTGGAGATGTGAAGTGAGACTTTGTGTCTGGCACGTCTTCAATTCATCTCAGGAAATTTTCCCACGTAGGATGAATAAAGATGTATCTTATCTTATCTTATCTTATCTTATCTCATCCTGTCATTACAAATGTACAGTACCAGTCAAAGTTTTGGATACACCCTCTAATTCCTGATTGTTATTTCTTTCTACATTTGTAAAAAAAAAAAAAAATTATAAATAAATTGAAAATTGTAAAGAGAAAAAACATTATACTATAAACATGAACCCTACATGAAGGAATTAGATGCAAAAAGCTGTATAATCACATGTGTAATCCATGACATTTATGATATTTAAATTTGTTGAAGACACTGCTGTCATGCTTTTTAACAATTTTAACCAGTTATATTTAAGGTTTTAGAATGTCTGAGAAACAAGTTAGTCTTCATTCTGGGTGCAGCGATAGCTAAGTGTGTTAAGGCTCTGAGTCACTGATCAGGAGGTCATGGGTTCAATGCTGAAGCATACAAAATATGCAATTATCTCAGTTAATATTGAGATGTGCTCTGCTACTTCTGCTCTGTAAAGTCTTCATAATCGGAGGTGCTGTTTGTTAACTCTAAATTTAGTAACACTAAATGAACTTCTCCTCTGCAGCAGTCTTTCTCTCTTGGGAAGGTCTCCATGAGATCCAGTTTCATCATGGTTCTTGATGGGTTTTGCAAACGCACTTGACAGCACTGTTCTTGCAAGATCTGTTCTAAAACGGCGGACCTTCATGTCTTAAAATAATGGTTGACTGTTATCGTTTGTGTTTTTACTTAATTCCATATATCCCATATATTCCATAATTATTTCACAGTTTTGAAAAATTGTTCTAGAATGTGGAAAATATATCCAAACTTGTGTCAAAACATTTGACTGATACTGAACTTCATGAGAGATTTAAGCACATGCATGCATATCACACTCAGATGAAAGTTTTTTGTTGTTGTTTGTTAATTTGTTGCATATATGAAATCAATAACATAAACATACACCATAAAGACAAAAGATAAAAGCCTTTTGAGATGTCTATTGACTTTTTAATCGCGAGGGGAAATTGTCCAGCACTCGTCAACTTACTCGTCTTGTTTGATTTGCAGACCGGTGATTAGATTGCGTCCGCTTGCTGCGTAATTCCATTCCAGCTCGTGAATCCCGATGTAATACTTCCTCTGAAGACATCTGCACAAGTCCAGCACGGTGAGAAACGCCAGAGAGACACTCAGAAAGCTTGCGTTCATTGTAAGAAGAGACGCAGATGAGCCGAGGGAGCTGTTGTAGTTTGAATGAAATGCGCACACAGACAGAGAGAGAGAGAGAGAGAGAGAGAGGCGCAGCTTCTCTCCCGGACTGTGGCTCAGTGTGACTGACACAACGAAGAGCTCTGCGTTCACGTCACGAGCTAAACTGAAAGTAAGCAGGGGGCGTGGCCCTGAGCGGATTATTTATGTGATAGACGGGACTGTTCATACCGCACGGGGACTCGAGGTAATTTCCGTTAACCCGCAACGCCTTATGAGGGACTTCCGGTTTCCTCGTGTTTTGTCATCTGTCGCTTGAAAACAAATGTTGAGGGCAGGATGCTACATACCGCTGCATGCTTTTAACAACTTCTGTTTCTACTATCACTTACTACTAACTACTACTAGTTAATATCACTACTACTAATAATAATAATGATGACATCATCACCATCATCAACAACAACAACAACAACAATAATAATAACATCGATAATTACTACTACGACTAATCTAATGATGATGATGATGACGATGATGATGATTACTACTACTACCAATCTAATAATAATAACAATAATAATAATTACTACTATGACTACTACTACTACTACTACTACTAATAATAATAATAATAATTACATCATCAACAACAATAATAATAATTACTACTACTACTACAAATAATGATGACATCATCTCATAATCATCCTCATCAACAACAATAATAATAACGATAATTACTACTACGACTACTCTAATGATGACGATGATGATGTTGATGATTAATACTACTACCATTTCTAATAATAATAATAATAATAATTACATCATCATAAACAACAACAATAATCATTATTATTAATAATAATAATAATAATAATAACATCATCAACAACAAAAACAATAATTATTATTAATAATAATAATAATAATAATAATAATAATAATAATTACTACTATGACTACTACTACTAATGATGATGGTGATGATAACTACTACTACTACTAATAATAATAATGATAATAATTACATCAACAACAATAATAATAATTACTACTACTACTACAAATAATGATGACATCATCTCATAATCATCATCATCAACAACAATAATAATAACGATAATTACTAATACGACTACTCTAATGATGACGATGATGATGATGATAACTACTATTACTACTACTACTACTAATAATAATAATTACATAATCAACAACAACAATAATATTAATAATTACTACTATTACTACTACTAATAATGATAATAATTACATCATCAACAACAATAATAATAACTACTACTACTACTACAAATAATAATGATGACATCATCTAATAATCATCATCATCAACAACAATAATAATAACGATAATTACTACTACGACTACTCTAATGATGATGATGATGATGATGATGATAACTACTATTACTACTACTTCTAATAATAATAATAATAATAATAATCATAATAATTACATCATCAACAACAACAATAATATTAATAATCACTACTACTACTACTAATACTAATAATAATGCTGCTGCTTCTGATGACGATGACTACTTCTATTACTACCAATAATAACAGCTTAATTCTTTATACAGGTTCACGGGGGGTGGAGCCTATCCCAGGAGACTTAGTCCATGAGGTGAGGTAAACCCTGGACAGATAAGATAAGATAAGATAAGACTTTATTAATCTCGAAGGAAATTGTTTCTCCAGTAACTGCATATTTAAAAGATACAAATACCATGGGATAAGAAGAAAATTTGAGAAAAAAAGTGCCAATCTATCACAGGGCACATACACAACGGGCAATTTGGTAACACAATCAGCATGACTTTGGGAGGAAACCCGGCAAGCACGGAGAGATCATGCAAACTTCATGCACACCGCGACAGGAATCGACCCTAGCCGGGAATCGAACGCGGTCCCTGGAGGTGTCAGACAACATTGCTAACCACTAAGCCATCATGCCGCCACTGCTTCTACTAATAATAGCTTTGTAGATAGCTCTGTTGCCCCCACATCCCATACTGGATGTACCTCACCTTATGCCCTGAGTACTCTGGCATAGTCTCCAGATCACCTGTAACCTTAAACAGGATAAGCACCATAGATAATGGATAAATGGATGATAATGATGGTGGTGATGGGGAGGCACAGGGGCTCAGCACATCTTCACAGTTTGTATGTCCTCGACACGCTCTGTGGATTTTCTCTGGGTTCTCACACAACTCAAAGATATGTGTTGTAGGCTGTTTGGTTTTACAACATTTCTTAAAACTGGGTGTGCGAAATTGGCTTGGCTTTATGTGTGAGTGTGTGTGCGTGTGTGTGTGTCACATGAAAAGGATGTGGGATGTGCACCAAAAGTCAGTCACTGCCGAGGTAAAGAGTAAGATTAGTCAGAGAAGAATTGAAAATGAGACAGAATATTCTAAACAGAGAATATACAAAGAAATATCTAGACAACTCCAAATTCCAAAAACCATTGGCTGGTGCATCACATTTCTCTCTCTTTCATATACTGTATACACTAAATGGGCAAAAAATCGTGGACACCTTATTACACGAGCCTTGCACAAAATGTTGCTCTGTGTTTTGTGTGTACAACTTTATAGGATGATGTATGCTGTACCTTTACCATTTCTCTTCACTAGTACAATATGCTCACATGTTCTGGGATGAGAACAGCCCTGTGGACAAATTGAGGCTCATAAAGACACAGGTTGACCAAGGGTGAAATTGGAGAACTTGAGTGGCCCTGACCTAAAACCCACTGACCCTACTAATGCTGTTGTGGCTAATTGAGCAAATCCCCACAGCCACATCTCAAATTCTAGTGGCAAGCCTTCCTGGAAGAACAAAGGTTATTATAACACTAAGAGGATGGACTAAACCTAGAATGAGTTACTCAGAAAGCATACAGTGTAAGTGTGATGGTCAGGTATCAACAAACCTTTGACCGTATAGTGTACTTTTCCATATAGTTTTACTACAGTATAGTTACAGAATTTTTCACTCTAGTTACTGAAGGGATGCTTCGTGCTGAATGAGTAACTAGAAAGCTGAATGGTTAGTTTAACGATTTCTAATATGTGGTGAAACAGCATTACTTGCAGTGCAAGTTTAAACACATCAACTCATTTCTACACTCATTTCATCCACTCATTTCGACCAAAGCATTTCCCCAAACCTGCAATGACATTGTATCCAAATACATATTTCAATATGGAGTTGGTCCCGCTTTTGTAACTATAACAGCTTCCACTCTTCTTAGGAAACTCTTCACAAGATTTTGGAGCGTTTCTGTGGGAATTCAGTGCACATTCATTCTGTAGAGCGTTTGAGGTCAGGCACTGATGTTGGATGAGAAGGCCTGGCTCGCAATCTCCATTCCTGTTCATCCCAAAGGCGCTAGATGGGATTGAGGTCAGGGCTCTGTGTTAGGGCCAGTCAAGTTCTTCCACAACAAACTCATCAAACCATGTCTTTATAGTCCTTGCTTTGTGCACTGGGACACGGTCATGTTGGAATAGAGAAGCGCAAATGCCACAAGGTTAGTAGCATAGCATTGTCCAAGATGTCTTGGTATCCTAGAGCATTAAGATTGGCCTTCACTGAGGATAAGGGGCCCGATTGAGACAACTGAATTCAACAGTTAACAGGTTTGACCAAATACTTTTTACATTTTAAGAACTATTTAGATAAGTTTAATGTTTCACTTAATTGAGTCGTATACCCGATACTACTTGATTAAAATATATTGATACTACAAGTACACAAATCATGCGTGTCCACTTTTTATTGTGCAGGCCACCTACAGGAATTTAGTTTCCTCACTCCAGCTTAAGGGGCTCTAACTGATAGGCCGTAAGGATTTCAAGATGAGAATGACTTGTGAGGTAGGTTCCCTCACCAGAACAGGCTTTTTACAAAGTTGATAAAGGCAAAGGCTATTTCTAGAGCAGAAGTGAAGCAAAGATTTTTCTCTCTCAGCAGCATGTGTGAGGACTTTGTGGAGTACAATGTTTAGGAATGTAACATGCAGCACTGCACTCCTATTGTTTACCCCTGTTCACCCATACAGCCTAAGGGAGGACGTGTCTGGAACACTATGTGAAGTCTGTTGTCTTGTTGATTAAACAACAAAAAAGAAGAAAGAAATTCTCTGGAATTACTTAAACTGATTTAAAAAATGCATGAAGCACTTAGATGCACTCAAAGAGCCGCAAAATGATTAGTTCAATCGATACATGTCGAACTTCTCCTTATTTAGGAGCCAATCCGAGTAATGTGCATGGACAGAAAGCCCCTATTGAGATGTGAACTGAAACTGACCACAGGGGGACCACAGCATAGTGCCTCTCTCACACTGCCTTTCAGAGCAACCGCTTTGTAATTCCACACCAGACTCTCAAAACCAGGCCAGAAGTGCATAACCGATACTCCGTCTGGAGTAAACTAGGCCTTCATTGTGTAGGACAAGATCGAGGCAGGCCGCAGTTGTGATTAGGAATTTGTTGTTCCTTCTCCTACCTCCTAACTGAAATTCAAGAACAATCTTAAAAATAATGGTACCCTTATAATAATAATTAGCAATTAATACAATAATGACAAGGTTACTGTGACAATTTATTGAACTTGTTAATGTGAATCTCAATTGAATGAATTGCAAACCTTTTCTATAAAAATATAAATAAATCATTTATCATCAATAAGTCTAGGGTAAGGACTTTTTTTTTTTTTAGTATTATTTCTTTCAATTCAGAGGCTGTTCTTATTCATCCGTTCATCCCATTATTTATTTAAAGCTTTGTTTCTCAGCCTCACATTTAGTGCAGCTGTGCTCCTGAAATAGGCCACAATGACAAATATAAGCTTGTATTGTCAGTGGAAAAGTGAAAGCCAACACTGTTTGTTGTTGACATAAAGACGTAGAGACAAAGACACTCCATGACATAGAATTTCAAAGGCACTGACATGATCTGCGGCTGACTTAGACCTCTGATTTATTCTAAAGCTTAATCAGTCTGTTACAAAGAATAAATAAATAAATAATAATAATAATAATAGTAATAATAATAAAAAATCTACAACTAAAAAGCATTAGTGTATATCTGTATGAGAACAAATTACTAACTACAGAAGGTTTAAGAATTCATTTCACACAGACACACACACGCACGCACGCACGCACGCACACACACACACACACACACACACACACACTTACAGTAAATGTAAAATGTTTTGTGGTGGGAAATGATTCTTTATTCTCATTAGTCAGTATCTCTCTCTATGTTAAGACTCAGAGTCAGGGGAGTCATTACTTGTTATGCTATCCTCAAATATGGTAATCGCTGCTATTAAATCTTTCCCCGCATTCCCAAAGCTCTTCCACATTAAAAATCACTGCAGTCACTTTCACCAAGTACTCCAACATAGCCAAGTTTTTTCTTTCTACTCTCTCATTGTCCTTGATTCCTAAATACACCTATGCAAATCCGGTAATAAAAGTAACAGCATGAGTCTTTTATGACAGGAGGTCACCCAGGCCTTTGCTCCCCAGACGACCATGTGTACTGAAAGTGGGCTAAAGTACACCAAGATCTGCTGAGCCTGCTTTTTAGTTTACGTAATCTACTTTCACGTGCTTATTTAAGATTACGGAAGTATATGTTTTCTGTAGACCTGTATCTGTTTACTGTAAATATTAACATTAGGGGTCTACAAATGATGTATTCCTAAGAAAACATGCTGAGAGTGTTCACATCCCTGGGAGATGGATAAATACTGGAGGGATTCAGTTCCTGAACACGATAGCCATCTGTGGAGTCATGTTTACGAAAGCATTTTATTCTGGTGCGTCTGTATGTGTCTGTCTGTCTGTCTGTCTGTCTATCTATCTATCTATCTATCTATCTATCTATCTATCTATCTATCTATCTATCTATCTATCTTATCTTAAAAGTTTGATGAACGAGATATTTTTGTTCATCTAGCATATATTAAAATAGGTGACTAATCCCCCCAAAAAACAAACAAAAAAAACCCTGTAGGTAGCGCGATAGTGGCTTTGTGGATAGCACTGCGACCTCACCCCTGCAGGGTTAGGGGTTTCAGTCTTGCTTTGATCTGCGTATGCATGTTCCCCTTTGTGGATTTCCTTTATGTACTCTGGCTTCCCCAACAAGCCCAAGACATGTGATGTTGCCTTGTTGGTATTTCTTTTGGGGGTTGTGCTTGTATCCAGGATCTGGATTCGATTCCTCCCTCGGGTTTGTGGTGGGTTTCCTCCAGGTGCTCTGGGTTTCCTCCCACAGTTCTAAGATATGCAGCTTAGGCTAAATTGCCCATAGATTGGTGTGCTCTGCGATGGATCCAGGGAGTACCCTTGTCTCATGACCTAAGTCTCCTGGGATAGGCTCCAGGCCCGCTGCGACCCTGTTTACAGGATAAAGCCGTATAGACAATGAGTGAGTGACTCATTGTCTAGTGCCTGAGTGTGCTCTCTGATGATGTTCAAGCTGGTGACCCACAACCCCGACTCCAAACCCCATGTGTCCCTACACAGGCTAACCAGTATGAAGAATGAATGAATGATTTTTTAAATGTAAAACAATTAAAAATATATAATGTAGACAGTTTATTTAATTGTGGACCTAACATACATTTTGAGTCAGGAAATAGGAATATGACATACCTTTGTGCCAGATGTACTAATACATTTAACTTTATTAAAGTACAACAAAATAAACTTTAAATGGCGTGAGCAAATTTGGATTTACTCTGTAGTATCTGATATGTTTGTATCATTGCTCTTTTTGTTGCGATTTCTTTTGTTTTAGCATAATTGGGTGTACACTCTACAGACTGTAGATATTCTCAGGAAATGATCGCCGTCTAAGTTTTGTAAACTTGCTGATCTGGCAGAGCTCAGCGCCGATGTCAGAGTTGGGTTTTACCCTGTGATGTCTTTGTACAGTTGTGCAATGTTGCCCGTTCTAGGAGACAGTGTGTTTATCTGCACTTCCTCCACATACTTGTACACACTTTCTTACACAGGAACGTCTACCACTGATTGTTACAGTCGTAACAAATCTTAGATAAATAACAAAAAAATTATGACATAATAATATATAATGTTTCCAAGTGTAAAGTAATGGTAGGCAAAATTTGTAACCGTTAAGAAGCTGAAAAAAATTATTAATGCACTTTCAAGAGTGTAGCCTGGAACTTGATTCTAAATATAGCATGGGAGGGTGGGTGAGGAAACCTGATCTGTACAATCTGTGCAACCAGTCCTGCCATATCAATAACATTTAATTCATTTTGGCAAAATATATTGATTAGTATCAAAATACTTTTCTGACAGAGAATAAAAATATCACCATAGAAGCTGGTTGCTAACAATTTATTTATTAACCAAATTAAGGGACACATCTCTATGAAATCTCTGATATACTTAAATGTAACCTGTCCTATTAAATAAGGTATTAAGTCACAATTTGGATGATTTGAGTTATGCCTTTTTTCAGATTCCTGGTTCAATAAACTAAATTTTTCATAACAAGAGTATTACTGTATCACGTTCGGTTGCTGAAATATGGCCTGTGTGACTTACACAAGGAAGCTCTAAAAAAAAAAAAAAAAAAACCTTTTAAATCAAACATTTTGAAATTAAAACCTATTTTTTAGACTGTTTAAATTGGGATTGTTTGACATAGTGGGTGGCATGGTGGTATCGTGGTTAGCACTGTCGCCTTACACCTCCAGGGTCTGGGTTTGATTCCTGTCCAGGGTCGATTCCTTGTCCTGTGTGCATGGAGTTTACATGTTCTCCCTGTTCTTGGTGGATTTCCTTTGGGTACTCCGGTTTCCTCCCACAGTCCAAAGACCTGCAGAATATATATATATATATATATATATATATATATATATATACATACACAGTATATATACACTGTATATACCAGAGTACCTGGAGGAAACTCGCCAAGCACAGGGAAAACATGCAAACTCCAGGCACATAGACCCCGAGGCGGGAATCAAACCTAGACCTTGGAGTTGCAAGATAATAGTGCTAACCACTAAGCCGCCAGGTTTGCTTTTCATTTCCATATATTACTTCTTTTGAGTGGAGGTACTGCTCTATATAGGGGCAAATAATAATTTCTTGCGTCATACTTTGATTGCAGGTTCTTTGGTATAAATATTCTTGAAATAAAGGAACAATTATTAAGGCTAACAGATAAGGGACTACCTATGCGCCCTTTTTACCACCTCTGCCTTAACACAAGGGGTGTTGAATTCACATCAGCATGTTTGATTGTGCAGAATACCAGAACACAGTTATGAGAATAAAAACTCCCTTTATTTCTTAATACTGTATATAATCCCCTGCTACACGAATGCATTTATCCCAGCATTTCACTAGTGCTAGGATACCATCAATGTAGACCTCAGGAAGTCCTTTAATGGCATGAGGCATGTGGTAATAACGCTCAGGTGAGTTCCTGTAATGTGCAAGCATTGTTCATGAATAATTGCATCTACAGTACAGGACATAGACAGTCTCTTCCGCAGGTTAGCGAGAAGTTATCTGTTGATTTTCAAGGGTCGGTTGCTCCACAACACCGCACATACAAACCGGATTCCAAAAAAGTTGGGACACTAAACAAATTGTGAATAAAAACTGAATGCAATGATGTGGAGAT
>JAQQZT010000019.1:17242363-17255843 GCA_030068275.1 Clarias platycephalus | reverse complement strand
ATGTTCTATTACAAATAAAATATTGACATTTGCCATCTCCACATCATTGCATTCAGTTTTTATTCACAATTTGTTAACTGTCCCAACTTTTTTGGAATCCGGTTTGTACAAATAAACACATACTCATACACTCATTGTTGATTGCTATATCACCATTGACCTAGTGGATGAATTTGGAATAAAGCAAATGGAGAATGATCTAAAGCCTACACTTGATCAACAGGAATGCTGTAGAAAGTGTTCCACATTTAGAATATCTGGGAGTCCAGATCATCGAAGATTTAAAGGTGCTGAGGTGGAGGGGAGAAGGAGAAGGGGTCACTGGGAGCGATAAATCTGGCACATGTTCAAGTGCTTGACTCCACACACTGTCAAGAAAAAGAGAAACAGTCAAAGAGGAAGCTTTGAAGAAAAAGAAATCATTTGAACAGACAAGGTCGAAGAGTCTCGTTAACATCGTGAGACGTTTCAATGGTGGACAGACCACAGGGAGTTGAAAGGCTTGAAAAAGCAGGCTGTTCCTGGGACACCACAGCTTGGTGACTCTGTTTCCAGGAAACTAGTGTTCTTCATCTAAGATCTATTTTTTATATTATGTTGACAAAGCAGGAAGCAAGCTGTCTTCGTCTGTGCTTTTGTTTGCTCTGATCTGGCCTTCTATCTAGTAGTTTGGACGGTTGTTGATTGGGGTTTCTGGGTCTGGGTGTCTCTGTCTGGGTGTATGGTGGTTTTGCTGATGGTTTGATTCTTCTGGTTGGAATTCTTCTGGCTGGGAGCTTGGTAGATAATTCTGATCTGGCCTTCTATCTATTGGTTTGGATGGAGTTTCTGTAGCTGCTCCCTCAGGCTGATTGATTGTCTGGCCTCTGAGATGGAGCTCTTCCAGTAGTGAAGTGTTGAACTCTGAAGTGTTTTTCTGAGGCTCTGATGATTTTTTTTAGAAGCTGGTAAGGTTCTGCAGAAGTAGGATTCCATCTCCATCTCCAGCTGCCTGTCTTGTGCTGTACTGTACTGTAGTGTAGTGGGATCTCATCCTCTTGCTCCCCTTTTGCTCCAGCCCCTGCTCCACCTCCTGTCCCTCTCCCTGGCTTAGGCCTACAGTACACTGCTGTAGTGGGTACAGAGAGCCCTGTGTCATCCTCAATGCGGTCTCTGTGTAACAGGAGATTAGTTGTGGTCATTTTGGCTTCTGTTTTGAGTGAAATCCGCTTGGATTTCTGGGATTTCTCTCAGTAGCTTGTGTTTTAGGCTAGTGTGAACATTCTGCAGTTTCTTCGGGTGGGATATGACACGGGGGTGTAGTTTTCTCACTATTGCATCAGCCACGGCTCACCCTTTGGTGTTAGACATGTTAGCAGTGAAGATCAACTTGATTATTTTAAAATGCTCTGTGTAGTTGGAGGTTTGTGTCTCTATATCTCAAAATCCCTTCGAATTGACTACTAGATGTCCCATGGGCTCTATGAGGAACATGTTTTTTTTTTTTTTTTGGGGGGGTCAGATCAGTACTTTTTGAAACACTCAAAGTAGTGCGATCACAGACCTTTCCTCCATTCTGATGTTTGATGTGGATATTAACTCTTGACCGCCATCAGCATGATTTTATGCACCGTGCTGCTACCACATGATTGGTTGATTGGATAACTGCATAAATAAGTAGGTGTACAGGTGTCTTTAATAAAGTGAATGATGAGAGGGCACACACGTACTGTACACATCTGTAAGTTGGGTAACCATGTACAGTACAGTAGGTAATCATTGTAGTCATTTAAGGCAACCACAAGATGGCAGTCAATTACAAGGAATTGACTGATGTAAAAGATTCAAAATATTTAATACATACTTGATAAAATATTTAAATGCTAGTAGGTTATTCTTGATAATTATAATGATGGGTATTACGTTTTGCAACATAAAATATAATCTTAGTATTAAAATTTCAAACAGGTGGGAAATCATGGTAATTTAGATCAACACAATAAACAGAATAAGGTTCTTGCATATTTTTTATCCTTGCACATATAAATGCATTTAAATACATTTTAAACTATATTAATCATGTTACTTTAAACACTGATTTATGTTATTGCTGTGTTTATTATTTTATAGTCATCTAAATCTTTGTAAATGCTTACGTCTTGGCTGTGTCTCTCGATTTATGACACCATATTGGTATTCTGAGAGTGCAGCTTGGCTAAACTATGACAGTCTACTGTGAGCACAGAGTGGTCCAAATTGTTGTTGTTTTGTTGGCTTCTACTATTAAAGGGTTGCCACAGCGAATGATTCAATCAGCACATTTAACTTGGCACAGGTTTTACTCTGGACACCCTTCCTGACACAACCCTCCTATTTTCATCCTGGCTCGGGACCAACACCCAGGATGCCTGGCTGGATTTGGGCATTGGCTGGGAATCAAGTCTTGGCCTTACTGCATGGCAGGTGAGAAACCTACCACTGAGCCACCAATGCCCCTACACATACTGTAGTATTATATCGCTCTGATTGTATTAAGAGATGACCACACCACCCATTACTATTCAATGTCTGTGGTGGACAGTAGAATTTTACATTTTGGTATATTAAAGCCACTCCCTTGCGAAAGAAATATATAAACAAGAAATATTATTGTCCATTAAGAAATCTAACACAATGTGCTGCAAAATAGAAATAAAGGTGTATATTTTGTGTTTCTCATATTTTTAACTTATGTAAAACTGTAGCTGGACATTTTCAGTTGGATTGAGTAGGAAGTGATAGGATACTACCTTTACCTTTCAGATAAGGTGACAATACATCTAAGCTTAAAGATTTTAAAGAGACAAAGATTTTGAGGTGTTAGTACTGATTTGTTGTTTATGTGAAAATTATTTTCAGCCAAGCAGCACAGTGGTATAGTGGTTAGCACTGTCACCTTGCACCTCCAGGGTCTGGGTTCGATCCCCAGCTAGACTCGATTCCCGTCTCTATGTTCTCCCTGTGCTTGGTGGGTTTCCTCCCACAGTTTAAAGACCTGCAGGTTAGGCTAATTGGTGTTCCCAAATTGCCCGTTGTGATGGATTGGCACCATGTCCAGGGTGTACCCCGCCTCGCGCCCTAAGCCTCCTTAGGATAGGCTCCCGAGCCCCTGAATACAGGATAAAGACGATGAATGAGTGAATTTCAGCCAGTTTGAGATTTAGCCAGAATAATATCTAAAGTTATGTACAGTACAGTATATGCGTACTTCATGCCTTTTTAAATTTTAATTCTTACAATCCATAGCCTCATCTACAAAACAACAAGATTTAACCAGATCCAACAACATGTTAATAAGGTCTCAACCAGAAATTATTCCGTCCTTCATTTTGTTCAAGAAAAGACATAATTTTACTACAAAGCCGCATCTTAAAAACTCAATGTGCAACAAAAAAGTCTGCTGGTTTAGTCATAATAACATCGATAATATTGAATAATAAAAATACAATGTTGGTTTCCTAGCTGTCATGCAATGCACTTGGATTATGGATAATGGTTATGTCGTTTTCTGTTTTATGAGTTTTCCATAATACATGCATCAGAATCACAGCAAGCGTCCTCCATACACATGTGGAAACATGTGCAGAATGAATGAAGGAGTATAAGTAATGATTTTACTTGTATAAAGACAGAAATATTGTTCCTAAATATGAACGAGATAAGATAATGGAAAATGTAAGCTGTGGTGTGTCGTAATAAACACTTTAACTTCAAGACACTATGTAGCTGCCTACAACGAATAACTGTCAATAATTTATTTGCAAAACTTTATGATGCAATGGGAAAATGCCAGGGTCAAGCATCACAATACACAAGGTAATAATGCAAAGTAGAATGATAAAAAAAAATAGAGAAGTGCACTGAATTTGCATGTGAATGTGCATTTGAAAATGAAATGCATTTCAATGAAACAAAGGTAAGGGTATAAAGTATTACTTGTGCTAGTGTGTGAACAGGAAGTGGTGACATAATGGTGGAGGTATTTCCATATTCAGGGCAGGAGGCCCTCTGCAGGCACAGAGCCACAATATCACTGGCAGTCGTACAGTATCCGTGTTCTTCAGTTTGTTTTTCATCATTTTTCTGTTTTGTCCATAGCCACAATGTACTGTATGCCCATTGATAAATCCATTCATGCTTTTATGACTAGATGGATTTAGTTCCAGATGCATTTGAACCCGGATCAAAAGAAATACACCAAACTGCTCCAAAATCGCAGAGTTCATTTTAAACATTTAACTTTAAACACTTCATTTTAATCAGTCAATCTATAGAGCAAATGAAGGCATTTCTGTATGCTAATATTAAGGCACCTGCCTCATTTTAGAGAATGATAGCAATCTACATGAAGTACTGACATTCTTTGACTATATTTTAGTAAAGAAAGTGTAAGAAACATTGTTAAGGATAAATGTGCAAGATTCAAACAATGCCATTTGAATTAAAATAATCAAATACTGAGATAAAGAGGTTACGTATGATTAGATAATTACAACAGTGATTCATAGGTTTGAAATGGCATCATTGCAATCAGCAGGTTCTCATTTCTTAAGCAACCATGTAAAAAGGCATATCCCATGGTCACATAATTGCCTTGGAACAAGCAAAGAAAACAACTAAGGAAATTGATAAAATTAGTGGAAGGGGAGTGCATGAGGCGATGCGCTCATCATGAATAGTGAACACTGTACAAGACTCTGGAGGCAGTCTTCAGTCTGGGGTTGCTTCAGTTGGTCAGGTCTACTGTAGGCTCAGCAACGTTATTTGGCAATAAAATGAAGTCTAGGGGCAGTGGTAGCTTAGGGGGCTAAGGCATTTAGTTATTAATCGGAAGGTTGGCGGTTCGAGCCCCAGCTCCACCAGATTGTCATTGTTGGGCCCTTGAGGAAGGCCCATGACCCTATCTGCTCCAGTGGTGCTGTATCGTGTGCTGTGACCTCACTGTGCAGAAATGTACATTTGACTATTAAAGGCTTAACATAACTTAAGTCAGATGATGACCTGAATTACCAGGTTATCACATTACCAGCCAATGATTGCACGGAGATATTCCATGATTCAAATTGTAAAAAAAAGTGGTTCTGGGTTGATGAATAATCATTTTCGCACATGACTACGACACCACAGAGTGCTGACTTTAACCCTGTTGAAAGTCTTCGGGCAGTGCTGGAAACAAGAGCTCGCCACAATCGTATGCATGTCTGGATGGAAATTAATTGCATATGTTTATCGACACAATGAACCAGGGAATCGCAGTGACCACAGCAGGCACTTGATAATTTGAGTTTTTTTGCAAGAGAGTGCATTTTGTTCTGCATATGCAAAATGTCAATATGTTTTCTTTTAAAAACATAATTAAACATAATAGTTTCCCAATTAAGTATTTTTTTTTTTTCATGGTAATGTTTTCTTGTACAGACTTCAAAGCTATATTCAGCTTTGCACAATAGACAGAACAATTCCTGACATGAAGTGTTGCTGCATAAAAGGAAAAATCTTTTTAAAAGATTTGGACTTTTGCAGGTCAAGGGATCATCCATTCTCTGAACGAAAATTGCTACTAAAGAGTCGGCAAGAGAAGAAAACTCTTTTTATTTGTCAATTATTTGCCAATCATGGTAATTATTTAAAATTTAACTCATCTTTTCAGTGAGCATTACATCTGCACCTTGATAACTGCTATTGATTCTAGTGCCACTGTCACAAATGGAGCATAATTGCTTTAGTTCAATGGCCCGACCATTAACAAGTTAAAATGTCTTTTGAATAGAGCCAACGGGATAATTGATGCCATGCAACACTTAGAAGAAGGGATTTTCTCTGCCATTAATTCTCAATTTTCCAGAAATGTTCTACTGATATAAACACATTTCTCAATGTGCTGCTTCTGGTTTCCGAGAGCTGTGAGGATTTTTCTGCTAGCACTTTATGAATCGGACAAAATGTTTGATTTTCTCTGTGTGCTGCAAGGAAGTCCTGAATAGAACGCAGGCTAGCATTAAAAGGGCAGAAGTTAATTTTCCATTGTTAGCATCCCAGAGTTTATCACGTTCAATCTGTCCCTCGGCCTTCACTTAAGGACACTGACAGGCTTTGAAAGCTGGATGCAGCTTTTGCAACTTCTTTCCAAGGATTGCACAAGCCAACCTGAACAAAAAATGACACAAATTTTATGGTTAAGTTTATTGGTTATGTCATTCATGAATAATGCAATTGAATCATCCCTGCTGGTCTGTAATTTCATGAAGTCTGCATGGACAGTCTGGAAGTCTCCATGACTCAGCAGCCATGGCTAAGGGTTACTGATCATAAGGTTGCAGGTTCAAGCCCCAGGAGAAAGGGTTACTGATCATAAGGTTGCAGGTTCAAGTCCCAGCACCCAGTCAATGGGACAAAACAGGTGTGTCGCCATAAGAAAAGGGCTTCAATTTGTTTCACATAAACATTAGACTTTGGAGCAATGGAAAAATGACAGCTGTTGTGAGCCAACATGTATTATAAATGTTGACATGGTGTACCTGAGACGTGGATTGCGTAACTCCTCCATCTCTCCCTCTGTCTGACAGCTGCACTTTGTGCCTATCATTGCTGAATATTAATGGCATATGCTTGACTTCTTAATGCAGGAAATATTTTATACAGTAGAGATGTCATGACACATTCTTGCAGCATTCTGTGTCAGATTGGAGTTGATAAAATCACTTACTGTCCCTTTTGCAGTAGTAGTAATTATTTAGGTTATAAAAGCAAATAGGTAAAACTGAAGAAAAAGAAGCACACGTGGACGGGGGAAGATAACTGAAAAGCTTCATAGACAGTAACTTAACCCCAGCATTTATTCTGGGATTCTGGCACTCTGATACTGGGGCACAATGTACAGTAGATATTGTATGCTAAAACATATTTAAACTTTTAAAATCTTTAATGGGAGGCACGGTGGTATAGTGGTTCAAATTAGAATTTTTAATTGTGTATGCCCTGCTAAACATCTTTACCCTGTGTTTTGTATGTACCTCACCTCATGCCCAAAGTTTCCTGGGATAGGCTCCAGGCCCCCTGTGACCCTTATTTCACCTCTATAACTTGGCTTGTATGAAACCTGAATGTGGGTTGCTGGAGGAATTTCAGTAGGCTTTAGCCCCTGCATTCTGCATCACATTATGGCAATTACAACTAACAGATGCATATGATTTGATAAAATGAACTGGGTCTGATAAAACTGGGTCTATTAGAAAAATCAAAACCTGTACTTCTTACTCTATACATGATTGCTGACTTTGCACAATTAGTTAATCTGCAGGAATGTTGGTGCTATGTTTTTCCTCCATTTGGAAAAAACAATAAAAAAGAACCTGAGGGGCTCTAAAGCTCGATTTAAACTTTTATATACCCAGTCATTATCTTCTTTTAATGTTTATAGCAGAGAGCATGCAGTCCATTGACCGGGTTATTGTCTTGTACTATTTCTGTTTCTTTGATTGTTTTTGTGAGTTTGTTGCTTTTGTATTATTGTTGTTGACTGGTTGGTTTGCATTTATTTCTTAAAATAAAAAAAATAACTATGAATCATTGGTTGTGCTTACATTTAGTATTCAATTGCATAAATTTTTATTCCTTGTCTTAAGCATATTTAAAAAAATTATTTATTATATTAATTTATTCCAAATTATGTGCATTAAGAGAAACCATTTGTATAATTGTTATAAAATAATTGTATAATTTGATTTATGAAACTGCACTTAAGGTGGCACGGTGGTGTAGTGGTTAGCACTGTTGCCTTGCACGTCCGGGTTCGATTCCCGTCTCTGTGTGCATGGAGTTTGCATGTTCTCCTCGTGCTTTTGATGGATTTCCTCCCACAATCCAAAGATATTCAGGTTAGACTAACTGGCATTCCCAAATTGCCCGTAGTGTGTGAATGAGTGTGTGAGTGTATGTGTGTGTGTACCCTGTGATGGATTGGCACCCTATCCAAGGTGTCCCTGGGATAGGCTCCAGCCCCCCCCCCCCTGCGACCCTGAATACAGGATAAAGCGGTATAGATGATGAGTAAGTAACTGAAACTGCATTTTATAATTCAACACTTACTTATTTACTGATGAAATGCATTACTTTGCAAAAGTCTTTGTGGCTCTTTGCAAGTTTTCCCGCTATTCTTTTTAGTCCAGTCCCTTTACCTGACCAGTTTCATTCAAGCATAAAAACATCTAACTTAAGGCATGAGCCAGTGTGACCCAGGTGCAGATAATGACAGATGATCAGGCCAGTGATTAGTATACAGGTGATAATGAATGCTGAGTGGGTGGAACAGACGAGAGGGGAAATGAGGTTGCTGCTGAGGTCATTACATAAAGAACACATTTTTAATTTGTATCTTTAGGCACTTTGCAGCCTGTTGCAGTAAAACATTCCTCCCTTTTTTAATTAATCGATTATTATTACATTAAATGAGGGATGGCTCAAGACTTTCACACAGCACTGTGAACGCTCAAACTACTTCTATATGCCAACACTTTTGAATTATAATCATGACATAGTCTGGGGTAAAATTTCATCTTTTCCAAGCTACTGATGTTTTTACTTTCTCTCCCTTTCTACTGTATCTACACGGTAAACATCCAACACAATCTAGCAGCAGTACCTAGATGCTGATTCAGATGAATACTTTTAACTTGCTGCTTGGGTGATCTGCACTTTATTTTGTACATTTTTTTTTCCCGGCCTATACCATCGGCAGGCTGTTTTGATTCAGGCAATCACAAGTTTTGCAGAAAGTTTTTGAGAGGTTCTTACTCAGAGTCTCACTAAGCCTATTTTAACAAGTTGGTCGTAGTAATGTATTTTTTTTTTGTTCACACTTACAAATGAGTGTCGCTTGTTTTCCTGGCTGTGTGCTGTTTGCACAATGCGGCATGTACACTCTTCTATCCTGCACGCTGTATATGATTTGCTCTGTAATCAATTTCTTAATACCTTTAAGCTGTCCCTTGCCTGCTATCTAAATTTCACCTTTAATGTACACATCACTGGTTCACCATCACTAATTAAAAAGGCTAGGCTGTGGTCTCTGCTCCAGATGCAGTCTAATTTTTGAAATGGCTAATTGGTCTCAGTGGTATTGCTAGTAAAACTTTGCTAACTGTTTTAAGTTACAACATAAAAGTCACAGTCATTTTTTACAAACTGATTTCTTTTGATATAATCTGTCTGTAAGTTATAACTTTGAATGTGACAAAGTGCTAGTACTGGAGACTCCTTCCAAAAATACTACATGACTGCCTTCTTACAAAAAACTTTACCACAAACATATGCACACAAGGTTGTCTATTTTTAAGTAAAAAGTTTAATATTAAAAGTATATATTTTTGTTCATATTAAACTAATATTAGAATTGCAAAGAAGAAGATCTCTATGAGCTTTGTGTGTGATTTAAGTCCATTATTCTACTTCTGCCCACTAAGCCACTGACCATGGGATGGAGGCATCAAGCAACCGAGGCCACGATGTCCTTTGAACTGTGTTGGTTCAGAAAATTAAAGAACCCCTTCAGAGTAATGTTTCAGCCACTAGCTCAGTGAAAAGAACCTTCCTTATGGGTGTTGTTATCAGATTGGTGGTGCTGGTGGCCTCTTGCCCTCCACAGCAGCTGTTCATCCCACTGCAATTTCTCACTGTCAGAGTTTCTGCACTGCTGAACGTCTCTCCTCTCCTCTAATCTAAACTCTTTAACTGAGCAGGATTGGAATCTCAAGCGCAGGAATGAACTACATTGCCCTTTAAAATGTTCAGCAAGAGAATAATAGGGTTCGGTAATGGGTCCGAAGTGTCTTAACACACACCCTCTACAAAATGGTGTCAATTCCGAGTCCTGATATGAAAGTCAAGATGGACTTTAATCAGTGTATTACCATACCTCTATTTTTTTCTCTCTCTATCACTTTATAGAGAGAATTAACGTAAAACTGACGGCAAGGGGAAACTGAATGCTAGGTAACATTACCGAAGCATCACAATCTATACTTATTCTTGTGGACAAGTAGAGCCACCTGCTGTTCCTGTTGATGTATTTCGCAGGAGATAAGGGACGATTAGAGACAGTGAAGCTCATTGCTTTATGAAGCTTTTCAAACACAGTATAATTGCTCCCACATGCACACTTAATGCCTAATTGCTTAGCACTGCTTAGCCTACATCCTTTTCTGGTTTAAGGATGGAGCTGTTCTTTTCCTCCTGAGTGTTTAGGATTCAGGACAACTGGTTTCAGTAGTGTGTGTGTGTGTGTGGTTGTACTGTGTATATATCCTGATGTTCTCCATTCCTTAACTTCATTTTGCACTCTATCAATTATGTTACTTTTTAAATATATACTTTATATTCTATATGTGGCATCATAGTGGCTTAGTGGTTATCACTGTCTCCTTTGATTCTTGCCTCAGAGTCTGTGTGCATAGAGTTTGCACGTTCTCTCATGCTTGGTGGGGAACCTTCGGTTTCCTTCTACAGTCCAAAGACATGCAGATTAGACTAACTGGTGTGCCCCAAATTGTAGTGTGTGAATGTTGAGCGGATTGTAAAAATTGGAATAAATCTAAAGGTCACTGTTGGCCTCCACTGTCCCTAGTTGAGAACATAGATGTTCCTAGATGGGTGGATGGATGGATCTTATATGGACATTTTAACTTTTCTTCATTTTTACATTATCTGTTACTTGTTCTTATGTTTTTCTTTCATTTACTAAAACTTTTTACTTGGATTTATTTATACAGTTATTTCTGCTGTATAGGATTGTTCCCATCATTTGCATAGTTAATTTGCCTACCAAATGGGTTATCCTTGTTCCATCTGTTTGATCTGCCTCATTGCACCTATCACTTACAAGTTTGTGATTTTGTCTATTCACTACAAGATATTTTTAACTTTCTTCAGGGTCACCTATGTAACGAAGTTATACATATCTACAAAATGAAAATGTAAATAGTTAAACGCACTTTAAATATAAAATTAAACTATGTTACAGTAAATTAAACTCATGTAAACAGTGGATCATGTAAAAAAATAAAATAAATAAATGCCACAAAGCGGTACATGTAAAAAATATTAAATAAATAAAATAATAAACTAAATTATTAATGTGAGAATTGCCCCATGCCATTTATTCATATGAAAATAGATTTGTTCTGAAGATGCTTGGAATAGAATAGAAACCAACAGAATGCACACATGCATATAATAATACATACATACATAAATTAATTAATTAAAAGAAATAAATATGAATAAAAGGAATCCATTTTGGGATGGTTAGAGTAACTCCACATCATGTCATTGTCTATGCTTATTTATCTTGTATACAGTGGGCCTGGAGCCCATCCCAGGAGACTTAGGGCATTAGGTGTGGCGACAGGGTGTCAATTCATAACAGAACACATACAATCATTCACACACTCCTGCCAATTTGGGAATGCCTACTTGCCATGTCTTTGGAGTGTGGGAGGAAACCGGAGTACCCGGAGGAAATCCATCAAGCACAGGGAGAACATGCAAACTCCATGCACACAGAGGCGGGAATCAAACCTAACTGGGAATCAAACCCGGACCCTGGAGGTGCAAGACGACAGTGCTAACCACTACGCCACCGTGCTGCATGCCCAGAATGTAAAGCTACAAAATAAAATTCAATTGGTTCTTGATCATGTCTTACGATTTAGAGGATAAATGTACAAAAACATAGAATGCATCAAAATTACAGTCAGACAAATTTTCTATAATCTGTTCTCCAAATGCAAAAAAATTAAATTGTTCAAGCTTGCAGGTTTAATCAGCATCGTTGTAGCTAGACAGTTTATGGCTCTGTGGGTGAGCAGGCAAAGGACATTTGTCCTTTGCAGTGTTAGCTCATTAACGTCTGTATGATGGAGTGTGCAGCCTTGAAGTGGCTCAGATACATGAACAGCTGTGTTCATTCGGGCAGCTTCTTTCTTATTACATCACTGCCTCTGGCTCCCGGCTATAGATTTTGGTAAGCAAGGACATCAGTAAGTTTAAAGCTTTAAACGAAATGAAGTCATACTTATAGTATGCTATTGGTAACTGTTTAATACACTTCTGGGTATCCTTTGTAATAGCTCTCTAAGAATGAACAACATACAGTAATCTGGCATACAGCTTTAATACCTACATTAAAAAAAAACTGTAAAATGGGCAATTAGACAAGAGAGACATCTTTCTTCCTATCCTCAGCCTTTCTGTGGTTACAAGGTCATTTTGGTGCACATACCATTCTGATGTACAGACACTGTCCACTCCATAATGCCCCGTTTCCTCTCCCAATATTTGCAACATATCCTACAAGTATAATGTTTCTGTACATCATATACACACTGTCGGTACTTTCACTTTGACGCTGTTTGTGGAAATTAGTTTAGGTCTAATTACTTCTTATAAAACAAGATCTTGGAGGCCACAGTGTGATGTGGGAAAAATATAACTCTGGCAACCCTATCATTAAATGTCCTGTCTGAAGCTTCTTGTTCAATGAAAGTGTTCACAAATTGAGCAGCTTGGTTCCAACCCTAATGGACATTTAGCAGTGCTTGGGTTAAGTTCCATTTTTGACCACTAGGTGGAATAATAACTTTATGGATCTGCTGTAAATGGGGTGTTGAGAATGCTGCCCTTTGATTGTGCAAGAAGGGTGAGGAAATCTGGTCAATATTAAAGAAATTTGTATTTTTTAAAATTTAAAATGTGTGTGATTCTGAATTATGAGTAACGATTAGAATTTAGGATTATGAATAACTGTTATACACTGCCCAGGTACAAAAATATTTCATTGGATTACCTATAATTTTCAATTATGGTGCTCATTCACCATGTTGCTCAGTAATGTTGCTCATTATTTTAACATCCTTATGCAACGTCATAACATTAATTCCTGTCTTGGTTTGCAGTCATTTTTGGCTGAGGTTCAGACCAGTATGTAAAGTCTTTTACAGCTCATCCCAAAGACTTTCAAAATGATTAAGGTCAGGATGCATGATGGGTTTATCACTTTTTACCTTGACACGCCCATCACTTACATTATACATCTGAGTTAAGGGCCTTGCTCAAGGGCCCAACAGTGGCGACTTTGTTGTGGTGGGGTTTGAATCTCCAAAGTCAAATCTATTTGCTCCCTAGCAAGCTGAAGGCTTTTTTTCCCTGATTAATCTCCCTAACAAGTGGTTTTCTTTTGTCCACACAGCTGTTTTGTCCCAATCCTTTGAGTTCTTGTCACATTTTGCAAGTGGAAATACTCTTATCTTCACTATTAAACATTGCTGTGATTTTTACTGACTTTTTTTCATTATTAATAATAATAATAATAATAATAATACATTTAATTTAGGGCGGCACGGTGGTGTAGTGGTTAGCACTGTCGCCTTGCACCTCCAGGGTCCGGGTTCGATTCCCGTCTCTGTGT